>JAOTRR010000010.1:10237346-10248276 GCA_028570945.1 Gogo arcuatus
TGTATACTGTGTATGTGGAAGAATGACAATAAAGCTGAGTTGAGTTGAGTTGAGTTTTGGTCGGGGTGAAAAATGCCCAGATGAGGTTTTACAGCCATATGATTCCGCCCTAGAATGAAACAAGCTATATTCCTTTTTTTTGGTGAACTCATTAATATGTTGATGATCTCTGCTCTGATTGGCTGGTTTGCAGTTGGTGTGCATCAATAGGGCTTGATTGTCTGTGGCGGCCGTGTCCACAGGCCATGGTGCACTATGGGAAATGCAGTCGGGAAATGTGACCCAGAAGTGCTGCTCGGAAGCACTGTCCGGCGCTGACATGACAGTAGATTTATATGACATCACAACCTATTTCTTTGAATGGGACACAGGCAAGAAAATAAAATGATCCTCCTCTGTGTACATAATAGAGGTCGTCATACTGTCTAGTTAATTATGCTAGCTACTTGGAGCTTGCTAGTAGCTAACATTACCCATACTAGCTACTTGCTGTTGATCTCAGGAACAACAAAAAGTTGTTGTCGAGACACACCCAAAAAAAACAATACCTGCAGAACTGTTGAAGTTTCAGCTGTGCAGGTTCATGATAGATAGATAGATAGATAGATAATTTATTGATCCAGAAGGAAATTTAAGACGGAGCTACTGACTAGGCAGCCACTTGTGCCAGAAGCAGAAGTAATATTGCCTGGGCTAGAACATGGGCTGGTGTATGCAAATGTTGGTGCATGAATATTGATGAGTCTGGACTGTTACAAAATACTCCAGGATTCTGGAATTGGCCCATTTCAGTTCCTTCTTTTGCATATTCATGATTTGCATTTGAAAGAGGAGATAACAGTGTTTGAGGTTCATGGTATGTCAGTTCCATGTACTGTACTCATTCTTTTTCAACTATGCAAAGGTAAATACAGTTTTCCATTCTATCGCACCTTTAAATTGAGTTAAACTGAGAAAATTGCCACAGTGTTTCCTTTTAAGGTCAGAATTTCAGTCCTGATGTAGCATTCATGTATTTCAGTTGGATTCAGTGATTTTATTTGGAATAGCTTGTGAAAGTACTTTTAAACAGCAAAAACAGCTTTATAGAATTGAGTGTAGACCCCTAATGAGCAGCCAGAGGATACAGCGGTGAGAAAATGTCCGCTATGACCTTGAGGTAAAACCTTGACAGGAGCCAGACTTAATAGGGAGTTCTATTGTCCTTTGGGCCCTGTCCTCTGACCTCTATCCTCTGTGGCCTGTGCTGTATGCTGGCTTTTATACTCAAAGATTCCTTGCAACATTTTCCTCAGGATAAGACTAAGAGTAAGCTTCATTGTAACCTACAGCTTATATTACCTTAATTCATTAATTCATTCATCTACAGGATCCGTTTTATCCAGGTCAAAGTCTTGGTGGATCTAGAGCCTATCCCAGGAACACTGGGCATGAGGTGGGAATACATTCTGGATGTAATGGCAGTCCATCACAGGGCACCATGTACACACTCATTCACACCTAGGGGAAATTTAGAGACAGCAGTCCACCTCCAGGCATTTGTTGGGAGGCAGGAAAACATTGGAGAACCCAGAGGAACCCCACGTGGACATGAAGGGAACATGCACAGAAACTCCACACAGACAGTCACCCAAGCTCAGGAGCAAACCTGGAGACCCTAGAACTATGATGCGGCAACACTACTCATTGCACCACTGTGCACCCTAAACTATTTTAATGTCTATTTTAATTGCATAAAGACAGTTACATGTATTTTATGCTTGTGTCCTGAATGCACACATCCAAAAAAGTATCTATATGCATGAGAGACATTTTCTGGAACAAATTTGGCACTATGTTCAGCCTATATGCTGGTAATCAGGGAGTACCAGACAGGCACTGCATTGTAAGTGCTCCACTTGACTAGTGGACAAAAGCGAGGCAGATGGAAATAAAAGATCTTTCATCTTATCAGACAATAGGAAGCAGTTAATACCTTTATGTGGCTCCCTTTGTTGAATCAGTGAAAAGCCAGCGTGCCAGTGGAGGCTTTTATGATATGGCCAATAAAGCATCTGTTTCTTGGTAAACCTGCTAACACCAAGTGTAGATTTTGGGGAGAACCAGTGTTTTGGGTGAATATACTGTACTCTATGTTGATTTTCCTTTGGGTATTAATTCATGGCTATAAATGTTTACTATTTTCAAAGGTTGCTATGGCAAACAATATTGTTTTCATGATGTATGGTTATTCCCATTAGGGCTATGAGAAACATTACATGTAATTAGTTAATCTTCAACACTAAGTTGTCCCTAGGGGTGAGTGAGTGTGAGGTTATGAAAAGTAAGTGAGAGTGAGTGAAACTTAACATAGGTTTATGATGGTGTCCACCATCCAGTGGACTACTCTGGGCTAGTGATAATGAGGGAGCACCCTATGTCTTTCCCCGTGTTAGACAAACCGTTGATCTGATGATCGAATTGCTGTTGTCCAGTCCAAATAGTACCCTAAAGTGTATACTGGGCATAGCAAGGAACGCTCAAGCAGGTTCCCCATTATGGAATGCTGCATGGTCAATAGATTGTTTAACAGAAGTGGGTGATATGAATTTGGGCAGAAACCCTACATTGAGTCATAAAGTTATTCCAGAGTCAAATGCCCACCAGGGCATGCAAGCTGAGCTTATCTCTAAGGCATGTAGTTCTCACACTCTTTTTGCTGAAGTGATCTCTTAGCAAAAAAAATCAGTCTATAGAAAGACCATTTCAGTTCAGAATCCTGCATGGGCTCATAAGGGGACATCTAAAGCGACTACAGTACAAGACTGAGATCTCACACTGGGCTCTTGGGAGAGCGCCTTGTTTATGTGTAAAGTTTATGAGCCCTAGTGGAACACTACGCATGGCGCTATGATGTGCTGCAATGGCCACCACATGCACCTTCAAAACAGACAGGGATTTTCCATTGTCTAACAGTCTCCGCAGAAAGGCTAGTACTTTAGGAACTGGCCAGTGCACTGGATTAAGATTAAATTGAGTGCACAGCATCACAGAACAGACAGCACTCTCCTGGCTGTATGTGATCCAAGTCATTTTGTCATCCAAGTGAGGCTAATAGAAGGAAGCCCCAACTGAGAAGTTTTTTTTTTTCAGGATGCAGAAAGTACCATCTGACCTTATGCCATCCTGGTGATTTATATATCAGATCTTCAAGATTGCCGTAACAGACCAGCATGTTCTGATGTCTTAGAACAATGATGATGGTTAGATAAACTACTATCACTTCTACTAGTTGATGTATTCCAGTCTCACATTGGGGCCCCACACGCCTCATGTGCCTCTGTGCCATCACACTACCACCCCCAGGCAGTGAGTGAGGCGACTGTGTTGACTATCTCTCTCCAAGCAGACCCTTTTGTGAGAAAACCCTTGTGCCTCCAGCGAGTTAGATCTTGTGTCCCCCTTGATGAGGTGAGGATGAATCTCTGTCTGTGGTATTTGGGGTTTAGTCACAGGCTGATGACCCACTTCTAGAGCCTATTTCGGGAACACTGGGCATGAGGCAATAATACAGCCTAAATAGGGCAGCTGTCCATTGCATTCACATGTTTATTCACACCTTTGGGCAATTTAGCATAGGCAGCCTACCTACAGGCATGATTTTGGGGAGTGGGAGAAAACCACATGGAAACATGCCAAACTCCATACAGGCAGTAACCAGACCTCAGAATTAAACCCTGGAGCTGTATATTATATCTGTCCATCCATCTATTATCTATACCGCTTATCTGTCAGGGTCGCGGGGGAACTGGAGCCAATCCCAGCTGACTTCGGGCGAGAGGCAGGATACACCCTGGGGAAGGTTGCCAATCTATCGCAGGGCTAACACAGAGACAAACAACTGTTCACACTCACACCTATAGGCCATTTAGAGTACCCAGTTGACCTAGTACCTAGAGGAAACCTACACAGGCTCAGGGAGAACATGCAAACTACAGAGAGAAAGACCCCAGACCACAGAAAGGCCATGAGGTTTGAACCTGGAACCTTCTTGCTATGACGTGACAGTGCTTACCACTGCACCATCTTGCCACCCTTTATATCTGTAACAAATAATAAATAGCTTTTCATCAAGAAGGTGCTTAATTTTTTTTTTAGTTTAACATGGGCATAAAAATGTAGCAGAAAAACATAAGCTATTAAGCTGCATGAAGGAATGTATGTGTGTGTGTGTGTGTGAGAGAGAGAGAGAGAGAGTAGGGAGGCATGTATGCGTGCATATTTATCTGTGGAATTGTAATTATTTTACAGTTACAAACAAAATTTCGTTTTGTTTAAAACAAACATAAATACTCTGTTACTGTTCACTGATAGCAGATTTTTTTCTTTTGTTCCAGTTTCTCCCTTGTGGCACAGTAGTAGGCTCTGTTCTTTATCTGCAGATTAATAATGCAGTTCTTTTGTTCCAGTCTTGCTTTTCTTATCCATCTTTAACAATGCAGTGTGGAAAGGAAATCTATGAGCTGCCACCTGCGACTGCACAAACTGATCTGACTCTGATGAAAATGCACTGAAGCAGATGTGTCCCTGTACATTAACCTCATGGTGTCACACACACACACACACACACACACACAGCTCAACTGTTATAGCTCATTTCGATCAGAGAGTGCTACGCTCAAATAAAAGTGTAAAAATCAACTGGCTTTGCAGACAAAAAAAAAGAGAGAAAGAGATTTAATCACTTTTTTTGCACTTACCTGCCCTTAGGAGGATCCCCAAAACATCAGAAGGTTTTGTGTGTTGCCAGAAATATTGTTTGTAGAATAAGGTCTGTGATACTGTGAAGTAACTAGAACTCAATATTAATTCAGTTATTAATTCATAAATTTCCCCTCAAAGAAATTAGAATGAGACCAAAATCAAGTCGGAATGCCGGAAGACCAAGCTGACTTCTCTATTATATTTGTAGTTTTAGTAGCACTGTTTCTGGTCCTAAGCTACAGCTGTGTGGAGATCAGCCCATGATCTAAATCGGTCCCTGGCATCTTGTATAGATCAGTAGAGTAATCTTGAACAACTTTGATGGACTTTTGGAGGCCAAAGACAGGAGTCTTTATAGGTGATTAAATGTGCCAGCTACAGGCCAAAGTATTATTGAGCAAACAACATTTCTGTGTGGAGTTTGGGTTGCATGTTCTCCCTGTGCCTGCACGGGTTTCCTCCAGGTGATCCGGTTTCCTGCCAGGGCAACTGGCTACTCTAAATTGCCCATAGGTGTGAATGTGAGTGTGAATGGTTGTTCGTCTCTGTGTTAGCCCTGCGATACATTGGCGACCTGCCCAGGGTGTATCCCGCCTCTCACCCAAAGTCAGCTGGGATTGGCTCCAGTTCCCTCGCGACCCTGATGGACAAGCGGCATGGATAATAGATGATTATTGGATAGATTATGAGTCTTATCTCCCCAAGGTTTCCTCTAAATCTATACTGCCATTTTACGACAGCCATGTTTTTCTCCACAATAATAGGGATTAGATTCATGTTTATTCAACTACACCTGCTCTAGGAGCTGTGATGTGTACTGGATAAAATGGACCTGTCTTTTGTTATCCATTTTAGCATGGGATCTGTGGGAGGAATTAATTGGAGGAATGTAGAGGAAACTGAAGCAATGCTCTGAACATGTATTTACCCTCCTGCTTTTAGCTACTGAAGATGCTAGAATTGTTCAAATGAGTGCTTATCAGAGGTTATCATTTGTTTTCTGTTGGTTGCCTGGTTACCTGGTGTTGGTAACCTGGTTGGTTATTAGGTAACTTGGCCAAGGGTGCCAAATCATTCTTTCATCATTCATCATTCATTTGGGACAATAGCTCTATTTGGGGAGGAGCAGTTCTGAGCAACAAGAAGGGCTCTGCAGTCTGATTGCTGCATTGTGTGGAATGTGGTCAGAATCAGCAGAAGAAATGGAATTGCGTACAGTAGTCAATGAGGCCTGTCATGGCCAGTGCATCCTGACCTAGTCGAGTGGCACGGTGAAATCTTTTGTGATTGGTGCCATTTGGAAGAGCACATTGGGTGTTATGACCTGCATGTTGGAATAAAGTCTAATCCAGGCTACAGCTATATAGAGGATGGTTATCATGACCTATTTGGAGCCTTCCAGAGATACTTGCTATTTGAGCTGGTAGAGGCTAATTCAGATTCAATTCTGGATGCTGCTGAAGCCATCACAGTTCAATTATTGGTTCACTGTCAGACTAGAAATGGATGAGGAGTAGGAGGGAGAATCGACTCTCAGGCTATAAGGAGGGCTGAAGATTGTGAGCCTCTGCATTGGCATCACTGTGCAGGCAGTTCAGGGGACGCTTGAACTGGAGACAGCTATTGATGCACATAGCTGGTGTTTGCCCTTGACTTCCAGGGAGCTTAGACATTGGCTGAACAAAAGAATGTCTATTGCTAGCTTGCTAGCTATGTGTTTATTCCTCACACAACGAATGCCATGCTTTTATCAAGTTCTTGATTACAAGCCAAAATGAAAGGGATATGAACCGAATGGATACAGTTTGCAAATCATCTAAATGCCAGCTGTCAAATAATCAAAGATGCACATGCACCGTTTCTTGGCAGCGGACAAACTTGTAATGTTTGAATCAATAAATGGGAAATTGAGCAAACAAAAACAAAAATCTCTGAATTAATTTGTGATTTTATGTAAGAGCGAGAAGTAATCAGTCAAGTCAAGAGTGACAATGAGGGGATTGTCACATGCTGTGAATGATACAGTATTTATCCCACATATAACTAGAGAGATTGATGCTCATGATAAAAGTGATTTCAGCTTGTCTTGTCAGGATAATATTAAAACAGGTTAAGCTAATTCCAGCTGAGATACAGAAATAACTGAGAAATCGAGGACTCCAAGGTTACTCTTCATAACACCTATTTTTTGCATAACATTGCCTGTTAAAGAGCTCTTTCATCAGGAGTGAAAATGATTCATTTTGGTGGGTGCAAAATATAACGTATATAAAATCTTTATTAAATAAAAAATTTCACGTCCACAGAGGACCAAAGTGGGTCCTAGGTAGAGGTCCAGATCCTGAACCTGCACTGAACGTCTCAAATATACAGGTCAGTGTCTGGACCAAACCACGTGATACACACGTGACCCGTCGTCTCCCCGATGGACGTTACAGACAGGTTCGACTCTGTGTGTGTGTGAGAGAGATTCAAATCAGTGTCCAAGAAAGAGATAATGTTAACCATAGCCTCATATAACTATTCGACCATTTCACATATTTCAATCTCATTACAGAATATTTTCATCACCTGTTATCATTTGTCTATTCTTAGGTTACTATTAATATCAGATATCGCACGTGCTCCTGCATGGTCCCCACCTTTATAGGCTCCAACTCAAATTGCTTCCTCTTTTCTCACGTAGCGCACTGCATAGAGTGTAAAATCAATTATTTCGTAGCCTACGTAGCGCGCTTTTTTTAAAGAGACGGATGTGTTTGAGATTGAGCCACAGTTCTCTGAGCAGCCGCTACCGCGCAGGCGCAGTGCTCGCTACCGCAGCCAGGGGGCGTGAACATGGCGTCCTGAGCTGAGCAGGACCACAGCCGGAGACCGCATCGTTTCACTGGGCTTTAGATCCACAAGGATAGAGGGACAAGCAGCGGGAGAGGACTGTTTCAGCAAAACGCACAGAAAGTACGCTGTTGGTGCTCGTATGCTTTCCAGAAAAAGGATAGACGGATTAAAGAGCAGCGCTCCACATCGGGGTTTATTTGTTTAGCGGCTTCTGTTGTTCTTTTTTTTTTTTTTTTTCCCCTCGAGAATTCAATTTTCATGCGGTTGCGTGAAAGTCAGTCTGTGACGCGAGACAGCAGGTGAGAGCCGAGGCGGCCGCCCCCTCCTTATTTTCGGGATTTGGGCTGGAAATGGCGAGCGAGAAGCCGCTTACGGCGCCGCTGGCGGAGCGAGAAGCCGCGGGCGGCGGGGACGCCATGGTGTCCGGCTCGGGCTCCGTTGTGCTGCCGGCTGGCGTCATCAACCCCGCGGTTCCGATCCGCAACATCCGCATGAAGTTCGCCGTGTTGATCGGCCTCATCCAGGTCGGAGAGGTCAGCAACCGGGACATCGTCGAGACCGTGCTGAATCTGGTGAGTGAGTGGAGGAGAAAGCTTCATCATCTGTCCACAATGGCTCTCAGATCCCCTTCTTCATCCCCATCTGTGTTTTATTCCCCGCGCTGTGGCCTCAGTGCTGCTGCTGCTGGGAGATGGAGATGATGATGATGATGATGATGATGTCATTTAGAGTAGAGCATCTAAATCAGGTGCAGCAAAGATCAAACTCAAAGCTCTGTCCAAAACCCTCTATACTGTCAGTATAGGAGATGTTCAGGGCCTCACTGCCTTTTGTTGACAGCACGAGCGCATCAAGAGTGCAGCCAGTCTTTTTCTTCTTCTTCTTCTTCTTATGGCACTGTAATTGGATCAGGTCGCTCATTTCATTTCCAGATTGTTATTGTGTGTGTGTGTGTGTGTGTGTGTGTGTGTGTGATGCTCTGGCTGGTAACAATGACTTGCCAGATCTCTCCTGTCTGCTGTGCTTTTGTTTCTCCTCTCAGTGCTGAAACAGTAAACAGAGCCACAGCACAGAGCTGTTTCCTGTATATAGACGGGAAATGTGCTGACGGGCTGACGGGCTGGTAGGATATTGTGTATTAGGCCAGTAGGCACGAATTCATTCATATTCAGGAGGCGTGAAGGCGGCTGCTGTGGTGCTGCTTTATTTTCACACAGGGATCTCTGGCACATGGCACATCCACCCTGATGTTTAAAACTCTGAATGGTTCGAGAAAGCAGTCGGAGCTTGTAAGGCTGGATATCAGGAGCCTGGCCACACAGCAGGAATTAAAGCAGGGTTTGTGTGAGCACTTGTTATGAAACGGCCCATAAGGCACATTAACATCGGGCTTATGAATGCACGATCATGCAGGCTCTACATGAGTGAAACTACAGGAAGAGGCCTTAACCAGGCCTGTTGTGTTACAGGGGAAGTGTCGTCTGAAAAGCTCCACAGTCACGTGTGGAAATAAGGGCAAGTCGGGCTTTAATTGATGATGTCACGTGTTTGATTGTGTAAGAAAGAAACGAGTCCGGATCGGGCAGATCTCATAAATATGGCCTGAGTAATTCTGTTGTAGATGCTGCAGCGCTCTCAGTGCGCATGAATCCACCAGGACAGCATGTGGAAGCAGGTGGAGGAGGAGGAGGAGGAAGGAGGAGGAGGAGGAAGAAGAAGAAGGAGGGGGGGGGTTGCTGCAGTGGCGTCGCGCTCGGAAACCTGGACTGAAACGGATAGGGCTGAGGAGGAAGAGAAGAATGGGGATGATTGGGAGTACCGATGCGTATCGCAGGGGTTTAAGAAAGAGGTGGAGAAATGTCAGGAAGACAGGACTGAGTGCTTGTAGGTGGGCTAGACCTCATGCATTATGCAGCCTCGCCTGAAACCGCAGCTTGTAGTCCATTGATTGATCCAAACTGCCATTTCGAGGAGCAGATGCGGCGATCGGCTAATTAATAGGCTTCTCCGCAGAGGCTTAACCACAGGAGCTCGTACCATTCAGCAAAAGTACTGTAGTTACACAGAACAAGTGCCTGCATTGTAGATTAGCTTGCATTATAGCTAGAATTCGCACACAGTCATGTGAGTCCATGTCAACATGCAGCAGCTTTGGTCAGTTCTAGGCTTTTCTGAGAGTGAAGCCTACTTTGTGTGCCACATTGTGCTCCATTTATGTCCTCCAGGCCAATGGGAGTCTGAATGCACGTTTCAGGACACATGTTGTCCTGCAGTGGAACACAGGACTCTAGTAATGTCCTCAACCACAGCATGGGGATGTTAATCCTTCTTTAGCTCATGACAAGACAAATGACTCAACTGGAAGTGAGGGATGAGCTTATTAAGAGGAAAGTATAGAAGAACATATGTTGTGAGTCCATGCGAGCCAATTTAAACACCAGTAGTTTTGAGTCTTTTTTGAGATTTAGGTTGTCGTGCCAGGAATGATGTTCCCTGAGCTATATTTGATTTGATATTTCTAATGTTTCACATCACATTATGAAATAAAAACATTTTCGTGAAATCTATTGAAATCTGCTTCTGGTCATAAGTACCGTTCAGACAGGATCTGATTTCTGGACTTATGTGGAGGTTGTCTGTGATAATTCCGATAGATATGATGACGGGATGAGTAATTTCTGTATAAATCACAGAGATGGGAATGTCTGCACAACACGTAAATTCCATGCATACAAGCTGATTTATTTTTTTTGTTTGTTTGTTTTAATTTAGTCACAGCCAATTCCCACCCACCAGACAGCTCTCCACTATCACACAACAGCTGCCAATCAGGGAGGGCGAAGTCGAACATGCGCTTTCTGTGAGGCACGTGATGCCAATCGACTGCTTCTTTTTGGAACTGCTGCTCATGCAATGTCAGGGGGCGGAGTAACACACCTGGAGGAAAGCCGAGACTATCCGCCCACTTCCGTGTTTCCGATTGTTTTGACCTGTATTATAAGCACTTGTAAGATGCAAGGCTGTGCAAGTTGTCCCTTATCATTAGCAGGTCACATGACTATAACGTATATGTAGGCTACCTGTACCAGGAACTTAACAATTAGCTTAAAATTCCCCAGAAGTGTCACTTTTTAAAAGTCATGTATATTTTATTGTTCTGCTTCTTAAGCTCAGTGAGTACATGGTTTCCTAGAAACAGGAAAAAGCTCTTCCTGGTGTGTCTTTATACTGAAGAAAAAGTGCAAACCCTTTTCCCACAGGATATACTGGAATCTTTACCATTATGTCAGTTTGTTCGGGGTGTGTGTGTGTGTGTGTGTGTGTGTGTGTGTGTGTGTGTGTGTGTGTG
>JAOTRR010000010.1:10404003-10414770 GCA_028570945.1 Gogo arcuatus
GTGTGCGTGTGCGTGTGTGTGTGTGTGTGTGTGTGTGTGTGTGTGTGTGTGTGTTAAATTTTGCCTTTTTGTCCGTTTCCACTGCAGGTCTGGTGTGTATGAAGTCCAGCACATCAGTAGTGGAGCTGGTGATGTTACTGTGTTCACAGGTAAGAGTGCAATCAGCATTGATCCCACTACCTATGACTTCACTGCTATTTTAGCTCTACAGCTAAAAATACAGCTCCTACAATGCAAATATCAAGTTTCCATCCTTCATGCACTATTATGGAGGAAGGCAGTTGAAGCATGTTGTATAATTAATATTGCAATATTGCACTCGCAGGAGTGATTTACACTGAATATCAGCATGGTTAACAGCATGGATGCGAGTATGGTATTACTTTTATGCTACAGTTTTATAAATAAGAAATTAATATCGAGTAACATTTTGGACACAGTATGGCCAAATAATATATTTTTGCTCCATGAACAGAAATAGGTCCAGTAGAAGTCACACTCGCTGATAGCCTGTCGGCTAGCTAGCTCACAGTGGTTTGTACATTCCTGTTAAAGGTGCATCAGCTGAAATTAGCTTCACTTCTTCCTTTTCATCTTCATCTGGCAAACTTTCATATTTTAATTCAGAAGCTGTATTCATAAAAACTGTCTCATTTGCCATGTCCACTGATGATGTCACTAACTCGACTGTAGTAATAGTTTCAGTGGGACTGTTGCTAGAAGTGGAATTTTATGTAGTGAACACAGACAAGTGGACTGATACAAACAGTGAAACATCCCAGTGTGGTTATACTAAATATAAGCACTCTTGGAACACAGCTCATCCAGTTTCACCTCCTACAGCTTCCTACAGCACTTTTGTCTCAAGTCTCTCTGGAAGATTTAAATATTACACAATTTGACTAACTCGCATGCACTACACACCCTACCATACACAGTCTGGTTTGGACAGAAATACTCACGAATAATAATGATGACATTTAACACTAAGAATAAAACATATAGGGAATTATGTAGTGACCAAGAAAAGTGTTCAACAAATCAAAACAGTTTTAAATTCTAAATTAACAGCATTTCTGATGAAGCTTTGCACACACTTGGCATCTTGCCAACCAGCTTCATTAGGAGCTTCACCCAGGAGCCTTTTCTTATGTTCTCAGACAGGCCGAGCTCCTCACTGTTTCTCATAAGTTCTAAATAAAAACTACTACTTTGGGATAACAATTTAGTTTTAAATAAAGCTATGAATAAATGAAGCTCTTTGAGTTACTATTGACTTCCTGTCAGCTGACCAACCCACCAGTCTGTTCATTCTCCTTTGATCTCTCATCAACAAGGTGTTTCAGCCTGCAGACTCTCCACGCGCAGGACGTTTTTTGTTTTTCCCACCATTCTGTGTAAACTCAAGAGACTGCCGTGTGTGAATCCCAGGAGATCAGCAGTTTCTGAAATACTCAAACCAGCCCATCTGATACCAACAACCATACCACGATCAAAATCTCAAAGATCACATTTTCCCCATTCTGATGTCTGATGTGAACATTAACTGAAGCTTTTGCCCCTGTATCTACATGAGCAGGTGTTCCTAATAAAGTGATCAGTGAGTGCGTGTCTATACACACACCTGAATAATGTAGAATAACTGAATTTTGCATCCACATACTGAGCACCTGATGACTTAATGAGTTTAATGAGAATGTTTCAGAAATGATACAACATTCCGGATTCCGAATGTGACAGTTATTCCCACTCAAGAGCCTGGAATTCCACAAATACAGCTGGAGGTTTCCACGTTCACACCCATTAGCACAATTTCTCCCAGTAACTGTAGTGAAATGAATAGGAAATGTATGTAGTTACAGAAGTGAGGAATGTAAATCTTTTTGTGAATGCTGATAATACATTTGCATGTCCATAAGCAGCATAGATTCTTTTCTTACCTTGAACTGATGCCATCTTTCTCCCCATTTAGCTCCTCAATCTATTCCTTAACTTAGACATGTTCTCTATAAACTCTTTACTAATACCACACCTCTATTTAAACAAATGTCGAAAGTTATGCTAGGATAGCCATGGACAAATCATAGATGGCCTTAAATAAATTCTAGCTCTCCGGTTCCCTCTCGGTTCTTGACTCTTGATTCTGCAGTAAGAGTTTAGAGCTATGATTCGTCCCATCCTTGTGTCCTCTTCCCTCCTCCCTTCTTTTCCCGTCATCCTTAATGCCCTCCTCTCCCCAGCAGATAGTGTTACACTGGTTCCACACTGGCCCTCCATTAGATTCCCTGGGGATGAAACCGAACCCAAAGTATTGATCAGCAGGAAGGGATGGTAACTAGAGCCTCTGATGTGTCCTTCTAGAACCATCAGCAGCCTGAGCTAAAAGCTTCCTGCCCGTTCCTGCCTTGTCTCTGCGTCTGCTGCTAATCTGGCAAACAGCCATTCTGGACAGATTCTCAATATGTCTGCTGTTTTACAGCACATTACTGAGGTCTTAGTCCAACTGTACTGCATGCGTGTTGTTATAAGCAAAAGCAATGGACAATAAACTTTTTCCCTTATAATTAGCCAGTCTTTAAAAATGACCTCAAACTATCTTTTGTGTCTCAGGAGTGGCAGAACTCGATTCAGAAGAATGCAGGACTCGCCTTTATTGAGCTCATTAATGAGGGCAGGTAAGAACACAAGGACAGTGGAGGTTTTGTGATCAATACACAATGTAACATCTTTTTTTTTTTTTAAAGTTTTGTTTTGTTTTATACATATATGTAGAAACCCTTTATAGTTGCTGTTTATTTTAGCATTTGCAGGCTGCCTATGGATTAATTCTGAAGATGAGAAGAAATAACAATTATGCTGTTTTTTTTTTTGTCCCTAAATGTAAATACAAACCCTATGCTAGTTTCTTGTTCTTGCTATCTAACATCAATGTGTTTGTTTTCAGGCTCTTGTGCCATGCCATGAAGGACCACATCGTGCGAGTGGCCAATGAGGCGGAGTTTATCCTCAACAGGCAGAGGGCCGAGGACGTCCACAAGCATGCAGAGTTTGAGGTCAGCTGATGCGTGAGACTGTGTTTGTGTCTGTGTGCATGAATGTGTTGCGAAACGCAGTGTGTCAGTCTCTCAGTCATGTTCTGCTATTGTGCACATACTGTATGTGCTTGTCATTAAAAGAATCAGTTTGCAAAGACAGGTTTTCTAAGTGATACAAAGAAAAAGAATCCTGAAGACTGATGTTAACACACCCTTCTTTGTCCTGCCTCCCTCAGTCCAACTGTGCTCAATATGCAGCAGATCGGAGAGAGGAAGAGAAGATGTGCGATCACCTGATCAGTGCCGCCAAGCACAGAGATCACGTGACCGCCAACCAGCTGAAACAGAAGATCCTCAACATCTTAACTAATAAACATGGAGCATGGGGTACCATGGCACAGAGGTAGACATGAACACTACTCATGGGGAAGGCTGGGAAAGCAGCTGAGGAGATGTACTGCAAATGAGCACAAGAATATTCATTATTCACACCAGTGTTTAAGTATTGTATTGAAACTGTTGTGTGTCAAACTACTGACACAAAGTAAAAGAGAGAATTGGGGTGACATCAGACATCCACCACCATCGGCTTAGTCCAAGGAATTTACTGAATCAATCATTTGGATTTCAGTGAAATGTCACATATTGCTTTGTTTCTTGCTATTATAAACGTAGGGTGAAGTTCTTTGTAATAATTATGTTAGCAATCTGCGTATAGACACACAACATGGTCATACTTCTGGTATGTTTGAAATGGTAAACTGTAAACAGACACTCCAGTAAAGCCATGATTATACAAGACTTTATAACAAAAGGTTACTGAATCAAGCTCTATAACCTGTATGCACTCCTTCCTGCCTCTGCAGCCATTTACTTGATTTCTGGCGTTTGGACTACTGGGAAGATGACCTGCGCAGGAGGCGAAGATTTGTTCGCAATGCATTTGGCTCCACACACTCGGATGTGTCACTCAAATCATTGGAGGATTACGGTCAGTGCTTTTATTTTACTGTTCCCACTTAAGCTGTGTGTACTTTCCATAAATTACATGATAACACATTCCATGTGCAACTACCCTGGCTTTCTAGGGAATGTAAGTCTTGTTTTATCTGTATATAAAATGGACAGCACATCATGTCTAAAAAGTGAAGCCAATACAGGTCTAGCGCCCCTGCTGACTAGTTACAGTACAGTTCTTAGTTCCGCCCATTCCCAAGAGTTCCAGTGACAAAATAGCCTTTATTTCCATTTCATTTCTCTTGTCTAAACTGTCTTTCTGTCTACAGTGTCTGGTCGAACAGTTAGTTTTCCCTATGCCGATATCTGCACATTTTTTATTTTCGCTTTTTAAATTTCTTTTAAAGTTTTTAAAATGTTCCTCTAATATAAAGTAAGAAGGCGTGGCTACACTTGACTGACACCGTTCTTGGAAAAGACCAGCTGCATCTCGAGCATTGTGCTCTGTTTGTTCATTACATATACTTACTTATTTGAACTTTTCTAACTTCACCACAGAATTCACCATCTCATACCTATAGGTAGCAAAAGGCTCCCAAAGGCTGGGTATGTGTGCGCTCACTGGTTACGTGTGTGTGTGTTTGTGTGTGTGTGTGTGTGTGTGTGTTTGTTCACTGCTTCAATGATCAGGCTTATTTTTACAGCCAAGCTGCTTGACACTTGGGCATCTTTAGGGTTGTTCACAACAATTTAGAAGCGGTGTATCCACTAGATCTCAGCCTCGGAAAGTCATGTGGTGTGTAACTGAATCTCGGATTCAGTCACATAATTTCTACTCAGAGCGCAATATTTGAACCTCGGATGTCAGCACCCAGGGACATTTTATTTTAAAAGAAAAACAATTTGTACACAGTATACAGGTACAAATATGAACAAGTGAACACTCAAACATGTCTTGTATGGGTGTTATCTAAAGGAGTTTATTTTTTGGGTTTTGTTTGATTTTAAGTTTTATAAAATAAAGAGAAATTGAGAATGTGACCATTTGTCTGATCATTTGCACCGGAGAAAGGGGTGTGCCTAGCAAAGGAGCCACGTTGCCCCTCGGCTTTACTGTGCAGAATCAGGTTGCAAATTTGACATGTCAGAAGGATTTCACCTTCATTTCTATAGAATGGGAGGCAGTGGAGCCACGCCGTACATTCAATATACAGTTGATGGTTACAGCTCACTTACAATTACAATTAATTAATTATTTAATTAAGAACAATGTAGTTTATTGACAGAACATTATTCAGACCTCACATAGCTCTGCTCTCAGCAAAAATATACATGAATGACAGACACGGAGGTCACAACATCTGTTTCCTGTCCCTGCAGCCCCAGAGGAAGAGGAGGGCATGACGTCGAAGAAGACGTTCAGGAGCCAGTCTGTGGTCAGTCAGAATCCTGAGATGGAGCTGATGCTGGAAGGAGACGATGATGCGGTCAGTCTGCTGCAGGAGAAGGAGATTGACAATCTCGCAGGTATCTGTCACTCTCAGGAGATAAGGGAAACAGATCTGAGTCCTTAATGGTGTTTTATGTATCCCTGATGTATTTTGAGTTAATGTGTATAAATGTACTTTATTTTTAGTGCCTTTTCATCCTCGAGTATTTACCTCCAGAGGCAAGTTTCCTCTTAAAATTTATGGATATTCTAACAAATATGAGCAGCATTCAAACAGGGTTTCGGATGGAAATTTCGAGTTCCTGCTGTCACAGCTGCAGAAACCTCCTGCTGATGAAACTCTCTGCATTTAAAGCCTGATTTACTAAATGAACTAATTAAAATCATCTAGACTCATCAACTCAATTGAACCACTGACTGTATAACATATTCAGCCCAATTTAGCTTCATTTGATCAAATTAATGAACTTCTGGATGTTTAATGTACAGTATCATTAACATCTGTGAAACACTTGATTTAGAAAAATGACAGAATACAGGTAGCATAACTCAGTGTGAGTATTATGTGGAACAAATGTAGTAAATGGCCTGGTATCTCTAAGGTCCTGTAGTTCTGAGCACGCCGGCCCAGCTGGTCGCCCCTGTGGTCGTTGCCAGGGGGACGCTGTCCATCACCACCACTGAGATTTACTTTGAAGTGGATGAAGAAGATCACGCTTTCAAGAAGACTGATGCAAAGGTGTGTGTTCCTCCTCCAAAATCCGAACATCTGTGTTTGTGAATGAAATGATAGAGGTATGTAGCTGATATATCAACTCCATTGCTCTTATAGTGCTTCTAAGGTGTGCGTGTTTGTGTGTGTTTGTTCAGGTGTTGGCGTATTCAGAGGGGCTGCATGGAAAATGGATGTTCAGTGAGATCAGAGCCGTGTTTGCCAGACGTTACCTGTTGCAGAACACTGGCCTGGAGGTCTTCATGGCCAACAGAAGTAAGAGCACTGTCACATTTTATTAGAAATAGTATATTTATATGAAGAACATTGTCAGGGCTCCTGTGCATCCTGGAAAATATGGAAATGTATAGACTTCCTGTGTCATGTCCCAGAACTATGATTGTAGTGTATTATCCCTTCAGATTTCCTTAATCTACCAGGCAAATCCCTTTTGCAAAGGAGACTTGGCTGAATAAGTGAAAGTCTGAGTAGATTATTTTCATACGATCCTTGGTTATTACTTTGGTCATTTGGTATATTCACTGATGGAGAAATTTGAATTAAATTAAACTTCTAAATCCTTCTAAACTCAACCAGTCACTGGTCTCTAACAGTGAGTGACTCTGTTTAATTCCAGCTTTAATATTTAAATAAGAAAATCATCAGGGGAAAATCATGACCAGGGTCAAGTTTCTTTTGTCAACTAATGTGAAGGAGATACATTACGAACTATTCTAAGATGATCTAAGATAAAGCTCCATGAGGAACAGTGTTCATAAAAAATCTGCAAAAGGGTTTCTTTAAGAGAGATCTGCCCTTATTTTAAATATTATTTTAAATATTTAATATGAGTAACTGTTTCATGCTTTGCTGTACAAATTATCTATTCTTTGTCTGTTAAATTTCATGTTCTCCTCCCCATAGCATCTGTCATGTTTAACTTCCCGGACCAGGCAACTGTCAAAAAGGTGGTGTACAGTTTACCCCGAGTTGGAGTCGGCACCAGCTACGGCCTTCCTCAAGCAAGGTAGGCATGGTCAAATATTCCTAAAGAATCTCCACATATCGTATAGGTACTGATCTGAGATCAGATTTTCCTTCATTCATGTGAATATATTAAGATCTAAAGAGGTGAACTGATCTATGATTGGTACTTTAATTTTCTCAGTTCTTTAGTGGCATTTGCTTTTGAGCAGTTTGTCCTAACTCGAGTGTGCAACTTTTATAATCTCATTTGCAGACGAATTTCTCTGGCCACCCCTCGACAGCTCTTCAAGTCCTCCAACATGACCCAGCGCTGGCAGAGGCGGGAGATCTCTAACTTCGAGTACCTCATGTTTCTCAACACAATTGCAGGTGAGAATGGACACCACATGTCAGGAGTGAAGGCTTATGATGGTTCAGGAGCTGGAAAAATGTCAATTCCAGTGCTCACAGGCATTTTGGGCAGTTTTGTGACTAGTAAATTACAAAAATATTGTTCTCTGAACCATTTACAGAACTAAAAGAAGTGCTAGTCAGCATATATACGCATGTGCATAGACGTTCATGTTGTGAATTCACATAATTCATGCTGAGGCCTAGCATCTGTTTGTGTGTTCAGGGAGAACATATAATGACCTTAACCAATACCCGGTCTTCCCGTGGGTCCTCACCAACTACGAGTCTGAGGAGCTGGATCTCACTCTGCCTGGCAACTTCAGGGACCTGTCGAAGGTAACACTCTGACTCTTAATTTCCTGCATTTAGCAGGAATCAGCACAGAGATCAGTAACATTCATCATTGCAAAGCAGGATAACTAGAGTGGTCTGTTATATAATTGGAAATCATTATTTTGCATGTTTTGTAACACTCAGTCTTGTGGTGGTTTCTTTCTCTCAGCCAATTGGGGCGCTGAATCCAAAGCGTGCAGCCTTTTACGCAGAGCGTTATGAGACATGGGAGGAGGATGGAACACCACCACATCACTACACATCCCTCTACTCCACCGCTGCTTCTACTCTGCTCTGGCTTCACAGAATAGTGAGCACTTTCACTCTATATTGTTCTACACTAGATTCTTACACTGCATCCTTATACTCAAACACATTTATACCATCAAAGCATGGATTATAATTGATTATAAATCAATTATTATAAGAATGGACAGACAGCTGTTGTGTAAAATATAATCCATATTTTTAAACTGATGTGCAGTTAAGACTAACTCTGATACTGAAAATCTCTGCATCGTTATCCGTGAATTAGATTCTGAACAACACATATCAATGGTCATATGTTGATTAGAGGCAAAAAAAAATCTGTTTGTGGGGAAGCTTTAAGCACTAAAATTCTTGCAGAATTATTTTTAAATAAAAAAATTAAAATTGTACATTAAATTGGATTAATGCACCAATTTTCTTTTAGTTTTGTCTGTATTAGCCAGGTCAAAATGGCCACAGAGTGTTACACATTGTCAACAATACACAATATGGCTTTGTTATGTAAATCTTCTTAATAATTCCCTGTGTGTTTCTGCCTACATTAGGAACCCTTCACTACATTCTATCTGAATGGAAATGACAATAAGTTTGACCATCCTGATCGAACATTCTCTGGCATCGTGCGCTCCTGGAGGAGCTGCCAGAGGGACACGTCTGACGTCAAGGTGAGATAAATTGATGATGAGTGATGAGCAGTGACTGATATCGGAACTTCTGTGTTTGAAAATTCATTTAAAGAAATGATTGCACATTTTGACCATTGTTTTCTAACCATGCTTTCTCTTTGTGGAACAGGAGTTGATCCCAGAGTTCTACTACCTGCCCGAGATGTTTGTGAACAGTAATGGTTATGATCTGGGTTTGAGGGAGGACCACACGCCGGTCTGTGACGTGGAGCTGCCTGCCTGGGCCAAGAAACCAGAAGACTTTGTTCGCATTAACAGAATGGTAAGTGTTATATAAATATATTTACAGTGTTAGGCACTTACAGTTACCTGTACTTTGTAGAGTCTGTCTTTTCTCAGCTTCAAAATGACTTGCTTTTCTCCCATAGACAGCTCTCTTGTCTTCATGTTGGTTTATCCTTTTTAACAAAAAATGCAGTGTTCACAGGCGAAGCCCAGGGCTCAAACCAAGAGTAGACATTCAGAGCTATTAACTGTTTAAGCAATTAATCTAACAGGGCACACCTGGACAACAAGAAACACCTGGCAGTCACATTACAGTCATATTTTTTGATCACTTGTAAAATGGGTGGGTTCAAACAAAAGGTGTTATGTTCTAAGTTGTTTAACACATCTAGATGTAAATATCAGGAAATGAAAGCTAAAATTCTGATTTGTTGTCTCATATTCATCTTTCTCAAACCCAAATGTCTTCGGTGTTTAGCAAAAACAAAAGAAGTGACTTTGCTGTTCCAATACTTTTGGAGGGCACTGTTGATGCATTTGCTTGTTGAAAATTCTAAATTATTTTTCTTTCGGCTGCTCCCGTTAGGGGTCGAAAATTCTAAATAAACATCTAATACTTTATGGCAAGACTAAAAAATAATGTATGGCAAGAAATTACTAAATTACCTGGTAATCCAGATGGGGGTGTTTTAGTCAAAGCTGTAAGACGTGGGATTTTGGAATTTCACCCTTTCTTGTAGGAAACCACTACTGGGAGCTGCATGCGGAAGAACATGTTCTAATGTGCTTTGTGGTGCGTCCATCATCATGCGAATGAATCTCACAGCTGCAAGTCATGATGATGGCTGATACCATTGCACACTGAGTCATATGCACTTGTAACACGAAACACTTACAGCACAAAAATCTGACATATTTAAGGAGCAGTCTTACTAACAGCTCTGACACCTTGACCTCTCAGGCTTTGGAGAGCGAGTTTGTATCATGCCAGCTGCACCAGTGGATCGATCTGATCTTCGGCTACAAGCAGCGAGGACCCGAGGCAGTGAGAGCTCTAAACGTGTTCCACTACATGTCCTACGAAGGCTCTGTCAATCTGGACACCATCACAGACCTGCAGCTCAGAGAGGTTAGTCACACACTGCACACTTTTTTCCACTGAAAGATTTAAGTGCCTATATTCATTTACGTGTTTATATTCATCTTCCAAGTGGATGAACTGTTTTGGTTCTGAGTAACTGTGCTCTCTGTTTATGAAAGCGGCAATATCATTTTAGTCCAGCTGAATAACATCACAGAGGTCTTTTTTCCGTCATGTGCTTTTCCATGGCCTTCATTCGTTCAGCCTCTCAGGCCATTAAGTACTGTGCAGAATGTGCTCTTGTGTTTGCATCTGTACATTGGCTGTTATTTTTTGCTTCCTGTTGCGGTTTTCTTTTTGCCCATGTATGGCCAGCCCCAAGCAGTGCTGGAAGTCTCTCACACTTTGTCTCTGGCCTTGAGTGAGAGCTTTGCTTTGTGTTCACCTCATTAGGCAGACAAGACTGAAAGAAACACCTGTGAACTGTTCAGCACTTCAGCTCTAGTGTCAATTTGAGCTGTCCACTTAGACAACTAAAGCTGCTTTTACACAGGTAACGGGAACAAGTTGCGCATGGAACAAGTTGCGCCCACTTTCCTTCATGTTTACACGCTCACTCTCTATCGGTGGCAAACCGG
>JAOTRR010000010.1:10512036-10523365 GCA_028570945.1 Gogo arcuatus
ATTCCAGCACAGACACTGGAATGAAATGGCTGCCAGACATAGAGATGCTGATTTATGAAAAAATTGAAGTGGTCTCACTTTTTTCCAGAGCTGTGTGTGTGTGTGTATATATATATATATATATATAAATAAATACAAACACTAGAAAATCAGAGGCTATATAAATTATGAGACAAATGGCAAAGTACATAATCCTTATTCAAATACATATTTATGCAATGTTTGTCATTTCTGGTTTAAATCAATAACTTCCCTTTATTACTTGCATAACCTCTGCCATTCTCATGTCAATACTTGTATACACACTGACAAGTAACATATCTTGAAAACTAGAGCCAATGAACAACTTTAAGATCCATTTTCATTCTTAGCAACCCGGATTTAGTTTAACTATTTCTGAAGCATTTTAGCTGTAGACCAGAGCTATCCATGTTGAACTTATGCAAACTTAATGTACAGATGGTAAAAAGGGAACCCCTGCTCTAGCCAGAACCTAGACTTCCATAAAAAGTAAATCATTACCTTTATTTCACCTCATCTGTAATTCATACAGACAAGTCAGTTACAGAACTAGACTACAAGCCCTTATTAAAAAAACAAAACAGACACCTACACATTATGGCAACTTGCTTCATTTATTGAAAAAAAGTAGTCTACAGGCCATGATTCTGTATGAAGGAGTCTTGGGGTAGTAATGGATAAAACAAGTCATTCCCAATGCCTGTACAGAGGAATCCAGGCCCATGACCAATTACACACCTTAACTAGAGACAAGCTGCATTTTATTGCTGACCAAGTTCATTTTATGAACTATGATAAAAAAAAAAAATTAAAAAGGTCAGTAGGTTTAAAAACCTTGACAGCTCATGCAGTATTTATATACAGACAAGTAAGCGCTGCAGTTTCTTGGTCTTCATGGATATCAGTGCAGTGGCAAAGTCTCCACTGGTTTAATCAGGGATACACTGCAGTACCTGAAAAAGGAAGTTATTGCAATAATCCTTTACATAGAGAAATAAGATTTGATTTAAATTGCACAGTTGTACAAAAATCAAAACCTCATGCTTCAGAAAGCAAAAGGAAATTACAAAACTTGCATCATTGTGAACTACAGTTTGAGTTGCTTAGGCACAATCTTAACTCACTTTGTGCTCCTGTACTTCTCATAGATGGCCTTCTGGGGCCTACTTTTTGCAGCCAAGTGGAGCTGATGGAGCCGAATCAGACATGGCACAATTTCTGCCAGTGTGTAGCCAGTAAAGGCATACAGAGAATCAGGCTGCCAGAGGAAGGGCCAAGGATTATTCAATATCAGGGCATAAAATCTGACAAGAGCATATTTCCATGAGGCACAATACTCTTCAGTTAAGTCTCTTGCAGCAACCCAACCAATAAGTCAGTAATATTGCAGTTGTAGTTTAGTACAAGAGAGCCAAACAGAGAACAGAACTTTACCCATAAGGCTCTGTTGAGAGTGTAGTTGGCCAAACAATAAGCTGCAGCAGCAATCATGGAAGGAAGATACTGCAGAAAAGGGTCCACTTCAAGTAAGCTCAGTTCTGAAACATACTAAACCCATATGGGGGTTGAGAAGCTTTGAACCCTAGTTAAAACACTTTTTAAAAAAAAAATTTTTTTATTTTTTTTTTTATTTTTAAATATTGGCACATTAAGTTTTACCAAAGCAAGATTTGCTGTTTTAACACAGACAGTTCCCTCCAAAATGTACTGCATCAAAAACTGGTGACTTGTTGGTGCAGTCATGTCAAAGGACAACACTTTGAGCATAAGGTGCTCCATACGTAGGAGCTGCTTTTTGGTGTAGGTGTCATCTGTGATGTAAACAAATTCATCCACCTCTGGAGGATAGATTTCTTCATATTTCCTGAAGAATGGATACAAATTTAAGGCTTCATGCTTTTAACAAAAAAAAAAAAAAAAAAAAAAAGGTTTACAACGCTCACACTTCCACTTACGCAGCCAAAAGGATTGCAGTAGTCCCCACAAGCTGCAGTTTCCCTCTGAGAACAGACATGTAGGAGAGGAAGCGGTCCAAATAATTCACTGCCAGGCAAACAGTCTCTGAACACAACTTGTATTCCTCAGCAACTTCGACCAACCAGTCAACAAGGATGACCCTCATACAGTTGGTGATGTCAGGCTGCTTGCTCATATAAGCAGGCTTTGACCTATATCTCAGCTAGAAGAAAAACCTGATTGGTCAATAAAAGATGGGACAGCCTATAGAGTTTAAAATAGCAAATACTGACTTCACTGTCCCGCAGATGTTGATGGATATCATCTGCATACTCAGCAACAGACAAAACGTCTTCAGAAGTGACTGAATCTTCATCTGGCAGGGACTGCATAGAAGCATCCAAATTTGGTCCTGCAGAGACAGACAGCTGAAATTTGCAAGTACTAATCTGAGCCAGTCTCATTTTACAGAGCAGCTATAGCTGACCTGAGGTAAAATCATTAACAGCAGTCAAAATCTGAAACTCTGAAGGATAAAGAGAAACAGCCAACTGCTCTCCTTTAGGTTTAGTAGCTTGCATCTCAACTGGTTCAACCACCCAGACACCAAAGGCAGAAGAGGGCTGACAAGATGGGGCATCATTTCCTTGGGTAGACACATTGTGTAGTGCTGAGCCACATTTAGCTGGAACACCCTTAAGAGGAATAGAACATGGCAGAGGGGGTAAATAATATGCAAGGCATGGTTGCAGAGATGGAGTTGAGCTTATAACTTTACCTGGTTATTTCTTCTATGGTGATCATTTTCAGTCAAAACACCCAGCACAACCCTTTGGCCAGCCTTTACACAAGGACCATCCACCCTTCCCTGAGTAGAGATGTTCTCCTGGCTGGCAAATGGAGCAAGGCCACCGGAGCTCATTTTCCAAAAGGAGTCAGTACAAACACCAAGTCCAGAAGCCACTTATGTTTAATTGCAAGTTTGACCTTTAAATACAAAAAAAAAAAAATATGTACAGATAACTTTACAGGAATGTTAATATTTCAAACCAACGTCATCATTCATAAACAAATCAACATCTAAACTTGTGTTAAAAATTGGGAGGGTAAACACTGCCGTGTAGAGCAAATACTGGGCAAGTTAAGACTGTAGCATGGGATATGACTGAAACGAGTTAAAACCACAAGCAACAAACCTGCGAATCCTTTTGTTTACGGAAACCAACCAGGGAATTAAAAACACTACTCAAACACTAACTTCCGCTTTCCAGTCATTTTATATTTAGAGGTTGTCATTTCGGTCAGTAACCCGACCAATAACAGTGTATCTGTAAATGGAGAACCTCAGGAAGTTAATTAGGTGCTTGCTCATTTGTAAGATGTTGCTGATTAATTAAAGACGACGGAAGTTGACTAGTTAAGGACGCGTCACATGGCAACGTAACCATAGAAATAAACACTTCCGGATTTAGTTCTAAGTGATGTTGCAAATAGCTAAAACCTGCGCTTCATAAAGCGGCTAAACTCGTGACTCAATAGAGAAAAGATATATTTACGATTTTAAAACGATTTTGCCGTTAATATAATTAGTCTAAAAGTATCCTTTACAGAAAAATCACACGTTACGTAATCATATTTTTTGTCTTTACGTGATTACGGATGTATATGTGATCATATGTGAAGGTGCATTTCACCAGGTTATACCCTACAACTGCAAATGTTAAAGTAAACAATAAACCAAAACCACATGACCTCCAGATGAAAAATAATAACTCATGCCTTACATGTCGAAACATTAACATATGACATCATGTGAATGTGATCACGTGAAAAATAAAACCACGTCTTACATGTAAACAAAAAAAAGTGAAATGTGAAAATAAATGACTCATGTGGGGGAAAAAAACATGCACTACATGTGGGGAAAATAATAATAAAAGGACATGCATGTCATGTGGGGGGGAAACCCACCTGCACTATTTGTGGAAGAATGAATGTGAGATCGTGTCAGTAATATGTTACCACATGTGAAATAAACTACCTGTGAAATATTAGTATGTGAAACTAAATTAATCTTGTGGGAAAATTTTTAAAAAAAAGCACATACATGTAAAAAAAAAAAAGTCTACATAATATTTATGTGACTTTTCTCAAAGAGTAATCCAAATGTGTCCTTATTCTTCTGCTTTCCCTGACGATTTTTCTTCTGCACTTTTAAGCAGATGTCACAGGACTCTGGATTGATGCAGCGTGTGGAACAAGTTAGCCAAGCCCTGTTTCCCCAATAAGGGATCATTTTAACCAGACCTCGAAGTGGAACCTTTCAGTTACTGCTGTAATGGATAAGCGGCCTTAGTCGTGGTGCCTGACACACACCAGCTCCTCTACTGGCATCACACTTCAACCTCTGTCTGTTTACACCTTATTGTAAGCCCACATTAGTTCTGTGTAAGACTATTTTAAAATAAATTAATTAAAAGAAAAAAAAACTATTTTTTTTAACTTACAAAACCAGTATCATAAGGCTCTGGAGTGGTGCAACAGAAAAGCATTCACCCAATTGTTGGGAGATTGTGAGTTGTAATCCCGACAATGCCACAGCCATCCACAGTCATGTGCCAAAGGAAGCAAAACTGGCTGTTTTCTCTGTGTAGGAAGGATGGAATACTCTCTCTCCCATGTCAATCACAGTGAAACTAATCAATCGTGAGCTCATGTATATGGATAAGGGCAGGTTTCCTCTGAGAGTGTTACACTGCCAAGTTGGGTTGGCTTCATGAGTCTCAGAAGAAGCACTAGAATTATCACAACTGAAAGGTCCAATAGTTGTTCAGAAGATATCTAAAGAGATTGGATATATAAATTTGATTGATTGGCATTTGTCCAGTGTGTTTATATCGTGTTCCCAGGTTAGGCTGCAGGGTCCAAAATAAAACAGTATCCATAAACATTGACCTGAACACTCTGGCTTATACAAAAATCATTGTAAATAATATTATAAAGCTCAAATCTATCCATTATCTACACCACTTATCCATTGAGGGTCACGGGGAGCTGGAGCCAGTCCCAGCTGAGTTAGGGCAAGAGGCAGGGTACACCCTGGACAGGTCACCAGTCTATCACGGGACTGACACTCACATTCACTCCTGTGGGCGATTTAGAGTAGCCAGTTGGTCTAATCTGCTTGTCTTAGGACTATGGTAGGAAACCAGAGCACCCAGAGGAAACCCACAGATGCACAAGGAGAATATGCAAACTCCAAACAGAAAGGCCCAGTCGACTGGCAGGTTCAAACCCAGAACCTTCTTGCTGTGAGGCGACAGTGCCAACCACTGCACCACCATGCCATTCAACTTTCTAACTCTATTCTAAAGTAAACGTTTTTAACCTTTTTATAGTCTCTCATTATTCTTACCACATTTTTCTGTTGGGAGGTTTTAGTTGAGCATTATCCCGATACAATTAATTATTGTAATATTCTCTAACAAGGCTTGTAGGCTACTCCTTTAAGTTGGTGTGGCCCTTGAATGAATTTCAGCACCTAATTTACTTTAATTAAACTGTATTTGCATGAATTATTGGAGCATAAATGGAAGGCTGCAGCATGTAATGAGCAAAGAAATGATGGGTTCAACCAGCTGTTTGATTGCTGAGATTAGTTTAAAAAGCTACCTTTGTCCTATTGGATAGCTTACCTTGAGATGTCTTTATTTTCATTTATTTATGTCTGAATGTCTCTATTTTTAATTCTGCAGTTTAGTTATATTGAGAATGAAATAACATTCTATATAACAAAACATGTGGCTATTTCATTTGAGAAGAGAATTTATACAAAGGTCCCTAGAAACTCGGTTTCTTCCATTCAGTTATCTCGATGTACTGGGACTGGTCAGCAGTATAGGCAGCTGAGATTCTAAAGCTTCAAATTGTATGCTTTTATGCTCCACTGGACATTTATTCTGCAGTTGTGGAAGTCTGGCTTTAATGTGATGAAATGTGCCTACTGAATGTTCCATACTTATCAGACACCAGGGAAAAACTTACATTTCCATGATTTCTTATGTCTAAACTCTAAATATGGTAGAGAACTGCATATGCTTGTGTGTTTTATGACAGAAATGTGTAATTGAGATTCAGCTGTTGAGTGTGCTGCCAGGCGACTGTGAGAAGGTAATTGTGCCTGTACTGCCACAGACATCCTGCGATCTTTAAGCTTCCGATTACCATGCAGGGAGCAACAGCGCAGAAACATGGCAGCTGGAGGAAGAGAAAAGAGGGCTTCAGAGAAACACAGAGGAAAAGGCAGGGGTGGGGTGGGGAGGTTCTGTTCATAGTGTACTCTGCCAACACGCTCCACTGTGTCAAGCTTGACTCATCACCACAAGCAATTCATAATGTTGACTGACTTGATGCCATCTTCTGTGGTAAAGCCTCTTCAAATACTGCATTCATGTGAAAGTCAGCGAGACAAATTTGGAGGAAATAGCACATCCATTAAAGAGGCCAGAGTTCATATTTTTTATTGTCTTTCTATTACAAAAAAACCTAAAATATGTGGCGATTACAATTAAAATTAATTGTTGAAATAATATGGTCCATGTAATGATAATGTGAATGATCGAATGCATCACATGCCTGCAAAAATGTTCAGAAAGATGAGCTCTGTGATGATCATGTTAGGTGTGTTTACCTATCCCTCCTGTCAGTCTTGTTAAAGTTGCTGTCTTTACCTCCACCCCATCTTTACTGCTCAGAAGCAAATATGGCGTAATCCCGTGCTAATAGGTGCTAAATGCCTAGCGTCTCAAGATTTCTTCTTCTCCTTTTTTTTCTGTGGGGAAAAAACAAAAACAAAACATTTTTGCCATGGCACCAGATGACACCAGAACACAAAAACAGCAATAACTCTTGGAACTTCTTTTCCCATAGGCCATGAAAACTTCTACTAAGAGTAAAGGGGATGAATTTTGATGCCTTTCTAGCTACATTCCTCTTGGTAGAGATGTGCAATGATGCAAATATGCAGGTATGCCTTGAGGACAAGTCACTCTCTTTTGCTATTTTTGCTATGCAAATTGTCTTGTCATTGAGACACTGTGCATGTAATGTTGCTGTCATGTGTTATAAGGCAGGGTTCATGTATAACCAGAGAATGAGAACACTTGAGTTTTGTATCTACCACTGTTTTTTGGGGGGTAAGACTGAAAACAAGAAAAGAGCTTCCCAGGAGGCAGAGGCAGAACATGCCAGCATCAGCATTCAAATGCACACCTCTCTTCCTTTATATGTGATGAAACCCGTGTGTGATACTCCAGCAGGAGTATGCACTTCACCAGGTGATAGGAAATTATGAAATAATAGACATTTCTGTAAATGTGGGCTCAGCCATTTTTAAGTCAGAAACCTTTAGAATATTTTGTAGAGTTCTTCTCACATTCTGGTCAATAATATATCAGAACAAGGAGGCATCACTACATGCCTATTAATACTCTGTAATCCAGAAAGCATGACAGACAGCATATATACATGTGATTTGTGGGTGTGGTTTTGGAGGGAACAATAAATGGAAGGAAATTTGTTTAAATGTTGAGTTTTAAAACAAATTTTTAATTTCCATTAATCTCACTAAATGTACCTTAAATAATGCAGTATAGTGAAGATAAATCCCTAGTTGCTGCATCCCACTGAAGCATTGCTCCAACAAAACCTTGTAATGTATGATATCACATGATGAAACCATTCAGCTGGAGTAGTCTAGGACTGTTTTTGCCAGTGATAGGGATGAAATACTGTACTAGTCAAAAGTTTGGACACACTTACTTATTCATAGTAATGAGTGTGCCCAAACTTTTGACTGGTACTATAGGTAAAAATTTAAAATATAATTTAAGCTAATCTGTACTTCACTTGGGGGGAATTTTAAGCCTTTATTCATCACATGTACATTAGAGCACAGTGAAATTCTTTTCCTGCATTTAACCAATCTGGGGACATCAGCACACATACCCAGGGTAGTGGGCAGCTGTGCTGCAGCACCCAGGGAGCAGCTGGGGATTAGGTGCCTTGGTCAAGGGCACTTCAACCACCTGGGGATTGAACAGCCAACCTTTTGGTCCCAACACTTCTTTGCTAACCTTTAGGCCATGGCTTCCCCATAAATATGTGTTGTCAGAAACAGGATTCAAACCCACATCTCCAGGGAAGACTGCAACCTGATTGCAGTGCCTTAGACCACTCAGCCATCCTAACATTTAATTTGAATTTATTCCAATTAATTAATTGGAAACATGGAAGTGTTTAATCAATTGTGTTTAACTAAGTGTTTCCAATTAATTAATTTGAAAGTTAATATGTAAAATAATTCCGCTATTAAATTCACCACATTATAATCAAACAGCACAAAGAGAAGCAATTTGTGCCCATATAAAAGCAGAGGCATGGAGAGGGTCTGACACTTGCACAGGCTTGTCCTATCGCAGCTTGTTCTCTCAGTGTTAATTACAACATGTTTCATTTGTAGAAATAAAGAAAGGTGCACAATATCAGTGGACCGAGAGTGAGGACTGTCCTCTCCCACTGATGTCCGAGGTTAGCTATTAATGTAGTCAGATATGGAGGACAAAGAACAACAGCATACAATGCACAAATACACGCACGTGCACACACACACACACACACAATAAGCGAGAGCATCACATTCTCAACCCAAACCCTACTGTGAGTTTTTCAAAAGATTTTTTAAATTATAAAACGTTGGCAATAATTCTAATCATAAGTATTGACAGCATGATCTGAAATCAGAAACTGTTTTTGTTTTCAAGAAATGACCAAAATCTCACAAAGGATGAGAGTTGGACTGAAGAAGACAGCGTGTGAAAAAAAAATAAGCAGCTAACATTTTGAGTTGAACAGCCAGGGAGCAAGGTGGCTGATGAGCAGGAAATGAATGTATGAGGGGACAAAACAGGCGAGGGAGAGAGGAGGCAGAGAGGGAGGGGAGAAATTCAGAGTAGAACAGTTGGATAGTCAGAATCCAGCTCACAGCTGAAGATCAGTGCAACAGAGCGATCTTCCTCTATATCCACACAGCCTAGAGTGTCATCTGTCTCCTGTGTGCATTTCTCATTCCCACAGGATATAAAGCATTCTCTACTGAAGCAGTGACACCAAGATAATGGACTTCTGTGTGCAGTAGAGGACACGACTGTCATCTGCTAAACAAAAGGTCAGTCTCTGTCACTCTCTATCACCACCCACAAATATTCCTGTATACGTAACTATCTATGTCCTGCATATAATCTGTCCAAGTCATTACTGTTGCTGATGAATTATTGTCATAAACAGTTGACAGGGAGACAATTACGAGAGCAGTTTTTTTAATGAACAGGGTATATTAGGAGAAATTGGACTGCTCCACTAGTCAGCAGGAGCTGATATGAGAATTGCAGCAAGACACAATGAGCAACAGCATTTATCTCTCTCTTTCAGATACTCTGTGTCGCCTTTGGTCTGTACTTTTATTCTTCAAAATTCAGTATAATAAAATTTGCATTTTGTTTCCTCCACAGACTTAAACATTACTACAGTACTACAGTGTCTTATAAGTATCTTATTACAATAAATACAATATAATATCAAACTCCAACACATTATGCAGCAGCAGACGGAAAGAAGTGTGGACAGTAAGCATTATTATACTGCTCTGGCCATCATCATAGAGACAAAAACTGAAATCAAAACTGAGACTATTTACCCAATTATTTTTTTCTTTAAAAGCAAAAACCCTTGTTTTTCCATAATGTTCCATTAAAATTCAACAAACTTGCACATCTCTAAACGTCAGATTTTCGATCTCACTATGCACCAGCAGATGGCAAAAATATTTTAGATGTTTTAGTAAAGCTATTGAAGGAGTAACATGAACGAATCTAATAATTAAACACAGTCTGGTTGTGCTACTGTAAGCCTTTCAAATATTACCTGAACTGTTAGATCAGATTTGGTGTGAATTTGTCTCATTTGCCTTCACAAGTGTTAGGTAGGGCTTCAATGTGTATTGACACTCACATCCATCAGCTTTTAATCCACACTGTGGCGTGTTGATGTTTAACAATTGACTGATAAATGCGGACATTTACATAAAAGCACAATACTGTAATGATAATTACTATTCAGCAGCTTAGTGGTTAAAACTTTAAATCTTGTAGTCTCAGTGCTGGTAGCTCTGTACTTTCTGTCAAATGTGAAAAAGGAGAATGGTGTGAGCTCAGTAGTTGCCATACCAAGATGTAATGCAGTCTGCAAGGACTTCATGATGCACCTGTAGACATGGATGAGCTCTGTTTGCATCATGCAGCAAAAGAGGCTGGTCAGGTCTTTTCATTAAAGCTCAGCCATGCTGTGTTCACTCAAGGCTCTTGGTGATGGGGAGTCCAGGAATGTGATGCTGCAGACCCAGTTCACATTATCCTGCCTGACGTAAATGGATGTCTGGTCTGTTTTCTGAAATCACTAACCATCTTCTTAGTGTTTTTGACATTGAGAAACTAATTACTGAACTGAAACCACTCTGTCAAAACTCTGACCTCCTCCTTGTAAGCCATTTCATTAGTGTTAGAGATCAGACAGCATATTTTATAATGGAATTGGAGCTATGCCTGGCCCCCGTATGGATAAATGATGTGAAGAGATGTTACTGCCTATCTAAAAGCACTGAGGTTTGCCAGTAACTGGTTTCTGATCCAGTTGCAGAGTGATGTTCAGATCCTGAAGCTTAGTGATAAATTTGGATCAGACTACAGTGTTGCCGAGCTGTATTTCACAAATAATAGCCCAGTGTAGCAAGAGCAAGAAAAAGAGCCCAAATGTGCCAATGAGGTCAGTGGGATTCAGATTTTTCAAGAGGGTTTATGGTCACATTAGAAATAGAGTAATGGGAAAAAGTCTACTAACTTTTGAACATGAATTCTGTGTATAAAAAAAAAAATACACCAACCAATTGGGAATGAATGATCAGTAGAATTTTTAATGAAAGGAAAGAAGCAATAACAGGAGTTAGTTTTCATCAGGGATAAGCTGAGCCTGTTTCTCACTCACAAATTGAAAAAAACCTCAGGGGTTCACAATGTTTGAGAGGAATCAATTGATTTTGTGATGAAGAAGCTTGCAAGGAGCACCCTAGAGAACAGGGACTGCCTTACAAAACAAAATGACTGGTGCCAAAATGGCAACCAGGTCACATAAAAAAAAAAAAAAAAAGGCTCCAAATTACATATGAGGGAGTGTGGAAAGAATGGAAGACACCAGTGATGCTGACCTTTCTGCTCCTTGGACCTGCCTTCCTAGACACACT
>JAOTRR010000010.1:10679047-10689441 GCA_028570945.1 Gogo arcuatus
TACACACACACACACACACACATATACACACAAACTTCTTTTGACAGGAACTTCATTTTTTTGAAAATGGCGCTTATTGCGTGTTGGAACCAAACTCTTCATATAATGTAAATCTAGATTATGCTAAATCTAAGACTATCTATCCCTGACTCAGAGACTGATTTAGAGTTAGTTCATCTGAAAATTTTAATCTATGACTAGGCTTAATCCCTGTCCAGAAAACCACCCATAAAGAAGGTTAGAGTCAGTGCAACCATGTGGGCTTTGTCAATGATTACTGTTAATATTTTAGACACACACAAGCCATTTTAAATTGTTGAGTGACAATCTGTGTTCTACAGAGTTGTATGGTTGCTTACAACAGAGGTTCTCAAACATTTTGCAGCCACAGAGCTTTTATTCCTGAAAGACAGAACACATTAGGTTCACAATAATTATAGACCTACTTATTTTGGGGTTACTACCTTTTTTGATTAAATCCGTTCAATTCAAGTGAGTAGTCAGATAAGCTAATAACTATCAGAACTCAACAATAAATATAATAACTTTGATAATGTTGGGTTGTAACTGTACTCCACTGTAACAAAAAAAGTGCCATTAATTATGAATACCATTATTTAATCCTAATCAAAAGACTAAGTTCATGTGGAGCAGTACATATTGTTAAAGTCATACCAAGTCCACTAAAGCAACAAAGACAGCAGTGGCTGCAATCACCTATCAGCTAAGACTGATAGTTAACTTGCTTAATTTGCTGCCATCCATGTTGGAGCTGTACCTCAGAAACCCTTCATTAAAAAAAAAGAAGAAAAAAATGAAAAGAAAAAAAGACAAGTGTATGATGCTTACTAAAGGCTGAGGCACCAAATCCCCCTACAGGAGTTCCAGGGCTGCCAAATGGGATGGGGCCACTAGCAATGCCAAATGCAGGGGTGGAGGTTCCTGTACACAAACATGATGTGTTAATCATGTGCCACCAAAGCAGGTCAGTATTTTTACTTTACAGTACTGCTATTATTTTTTTTTATATTTAATTATTTGTAAATAATAGAATTCACAATATTTCAATTCATAAAATAAAATTACAAAAAAATGTATAGATAAATTTCTTTCACCAAATTCCAACACACTACTGTTTCAGTGAAAATCTTTATACATTACTGCTTACGCTATAAAAAAAACCCAAAGTGCAACCCATTAAAATACCTGTCAATATATTTTTTAATTAAACACTTAAAAAAAAAAAAAAAAAAAGCCATGAACTTTGAATATACATGATATGCAAATTAGACAAGTTAAGTTAAAACCCATGGGTCCATATGGGACATCACAAATTGAGCTCAGACACAGAACAGTCAACAGGACTCAGTCATATTTTTAAGCACCGGGGCACTTTAAATGCATCACACGTGCAGAATCGGGTCAATGTATTTTACAAAGAAAATTCTTTACTTAAAACATGCTCACCAAAAGCAGGCTTATTATCCGTGTTACCCGCTCCAAATGGGAACCCCTGATTCTGCCCTGCTGGTGTAGGTGTTCCAAACTGTGCTCCAGAAAGTGTTGCTGTGAAATTGAAACCTCCAGATGTTGCAGAGTTTTGAGGTGTGACTGGTGCTGTTCCAAATGTGAAGGTAGGAGCTGGCATAGAGGCAGCACTCACTGGCAAAGTACCTGTGTTCCCAAAGGCAAAACCAGTGGAGGCTCCACCAAAAGTTGATTGTGTAGAATTTCCAAATGTTGGTGCAGCTGTGCTAGCGGGTGTGCCGAATGCGAGTGGTGTGACTGCAGTAGCTCCTCCAACACTGGTACCAAACGTAAAAGGCTTGACTGGAGTAGGAGCTTGAGGGTTTGCAAAGCACGTGGAGGCGCTGAATACTGAGCTACTAAACGTGGCTTGGGTCGCTGGGGTGTTTGATGTCATGGGGGTACTATTGTTGGCCATAAACCCTGTAAAAGAGGTGGTGGCTGGACTTTGGCCAAAGGTGAATGTGTTCTGAGGAGTGACAGGAGGAGCAGTTGGCGCTGGTTTTAAAGCACCAAACTGTAAAGTAGTATTGGTGCTGTTGGTTGTTGTGGTACTAGTGCTAATTCCAGAGGAAGTGGGTGTAGATGACGAACCTCCAAACTGAAAGGTGCTCTTTGCAGCACTCCAGCTACCAAACAGAGATGGAGTAGAATTCTGGGTACTGGTGGAAGATGACGAGATTGAAGCAGCCATAGGTTGGCTGCTGGTCAGTCCACAAAACAGAGAGGGAGCAGGATTCTGGGTATTGGAGGAGGATGACAAAACTGAAGCAGCCATTGGCTGGCTATTCGACAGTCCACCAAACAGAGATGGAGTAGAATTCTGGGTATTAGAGGAGGAGGATGAAACTGAAGCAGCCATTGTTTGACTGTTAGTCAGTCCACCAAACAGAGCTGGAATAGGATTCTGGGTACTGGAGGTGGAGACAGAAGCAGCCACTGATTGGCTGTTAGTCTGACTACCAAACAGAGATTGACTGAGATTCTGTGTACTGGGGACTGAAGAGAGTACAGAGGAAGACACCGGCTGAGTGTTAGGGACACCGCCAAATAGAGACGTGGTACTCTGAGCTGCTGGTACAGAGGAAGTTGAAGAAGCCGGCTGATTAAATGCACTGCCAAAAATGGGCTTGAACGTGGTTTGTGTAGGTTTGACCTCTGCAGCTGAGGTTGGCCCAAAAATAGGCTTGAACTCTGATGGTGTTGGATTGGCTGTACTGCTAGCAGGCTGTGCAGAGACTGTAGGAGCAGTTGGTGCACAGGTTAGGGGTGCAGAAGTAGTGAGGGCAAAGAGGTTGCCTCTTCCAAGGTCGAGTGTGGTGGATGCACATGGCAGAGGCTGAGCCAGAATCTGGGCAAAGGCAGAGGGCACTGAGGAAGGTGCAGTTGAAACTGTGGGCTGTGGATTGGCAATGGAGGCCTCAGATTTCACAGCCCCAAAACTTAAAGCAGTGGAGGTAATGGAAGAGGGAGTCTGGGCTGCCACAGATGTTGCTGGAGCTATGAATGGAATAACAATAATTTCAGTATCATCACATATACAATGGCCAAACAGACAATGCTTCACTAACTTAGACAAATACAGTGCACACATACAGTCAACAAACAGGAAAAAGGATATTTAATGTGAACATTGTAAAGGATGAACATGCTCTAGCCCAAGTACTGTATAAAATTTCAACCAACAACTAAAACTAGCTTCAGACCAACCCTACTCCCTGACATTTCAATATTCTCCTTGAATAAAACATAGCCTACAAGCTTATTTATAAATCACAACAGAGCAGAAACATAAACCCAAAGTAACCGGAGATCAGGAGCAAACCCCCAGAGCCCTATAAACCACTTTTCCAACAGGTAAGGTTTTAAAGCAAACTAGTGTTTTCCAGTTTTTTTGAAGTCTTTTTTTTGGTTGAAATGCGAGTTGCCATCTTGTAAAAATTGGAGTCTGCACAGTAGAGACCTTGGAGTCAGAGAATGCAGTGTATATACAGCTGGTAGGAGAGTGGGTCTGCCTCTTGTCCACCCATATTGGTGGACACTACTTGGACAGCTAGCAGACATCCATAATTTGTATCAAAGTAACGTAACGGTAAGTAGCTAATGTACTGGTTAACAGCAGTCAACATTTACACTTAACCAATTTTTAAAGTAAAAAGTCTGTTGCGCTCCATGATTTTCATCTAGCGCCATCACCTGCAGCAAGTTCCGCATGGAGAAATGAGCTCTTTAATGCTCCACTCATTCTGTTGGTGGAGTTCATTTAAAAAGTGCGAACTGGCTAAACTTAGCAAGCTACCTTGAGTGTTGTCGAAGGTCATACAGTCAATGAATTGTTTAGTTAGTGTTAGCAGCCTTCGTTTACGCTATCACTTCTTCCACTCATTTTGGCTTGCAAATTTTAATATATCAATCCAAGCAGCTAGCTTAGACATCAAAATGAGCAACATATCGGATAAACTCCCCGCTGACATCCTCTCACAACAGTTTACAGCAAGACAAGACATGGCTTTGCTACATAATAGGCAAGACCGGCTGGTGCATGTTGGAAAGCGCATGCACATTCATGAGCCTTGGACGTCATGTCCAAAACTGTCAATCACCTCATCAAAACACCATTTTATTTATCATCAAATAACACCTATAAAACACAGTTATCATAAGGAAAAATACTGGGGATTAGATCATTGGTCAACTGAACTTTTAAAAATGATGGAACAATTTCTGAAAATAATTTATGGCGGTGTAACAATGTTTCCCATTCGTTATTATGTCTACCCTTATACACGGTCATTGTGAGACAGATCACTGACTGAAGTATTCTGTACCAGTCTTATTATGTCCAGCATTTTAACCATAAATGAAATAATCTTAGTCTTTGCTATTTCTATTACCACTCAAGCATTTCAGATCAGTGGGAAACACGGCAAATTCATTAATTGCCTTTGTAGTTTACGCCATTTAGACCTTTTAAACAGATAGACCTCCCAACGCTATATCAAGATACATCACGTACGAATAATCTTCAAACTGTAAAATGTAATTCAAATCCTACATTAGTTAGATCAGCATGCTTCCTTTAGGAAGTGACCGTTTTTAAACAGCGTACCTGAAGAGGTAGCAGCTACAGGAGAGGGAACACTGAGTAGAGAGCTGCTCTTCATGCTCTTAAGAGACTCCAGTAATGGATTAGCCACTGTTGTAGCTACAGTGGTGCTGATGGCAGGTGTAGGTAGCACCATAGTCTGGATTGGTGCACCACTGACTGTGTTGGATGGAGTAGCTGTGAGGTCAATAGTTGGTACTGGAGCTGGGGTAGAAACTGCAGTGGAAGCAGGTGCAAGACCAGTGGTTGGGGTGGACAGAGAAGCCAGTGAAGTAGCACTCCCTACAAAGGCAGCTGAAGCTGAGGAAAATGAAACTACCTGGGAAAACATGCCTATAGAGGGAGCAGCAGGAGTAGATGAAAAAGGGGCATGGATTGGCTTCTCTGGCTCTAGAGAAATGAATTCAGGAAAATAAGAAAATTAATATCAGAACAATTAATCATTAATTGAATGATTATGCTTCTTGTTGGCAATTCCCAGAAACTGAATGGGAGCTACACTGCTGATGCTAATGAAACACTGAGCATCTGTACACTCAGTATAAATACATAAATGTAATCTCTCCTCTTGTGTGGAAATGATGGTAAAATGTGTTATAAAAGTCAGAAGTATGGTTATTTTGCCACAGTTCATTTGGTCCCACATCTGATTCTGTAATGTCTTAGCTGGTAGAAACTCACTGGTACCCTGCATAAATCACACGCTCGTTAAGAGCCCTCAAAGCTTTTACTAGATGTTATCACCACACCACTGATTCATTATCAATTTCTGCATATGTAGCATCAATTTCGCATGTGCTCTAGTAAAATCAGTCCATAAGAGAAAATGAAAAAGAGAAAACACTCACCAGGCTCCTCAAGGCCTTTCTGGATTTGGGTTAGAGCTGCTTTTTTCTCCATATCCAGGTCCTTCACAGTGATTGTATAGCCCAGTTCAGGGGGTGGGGGCTGAAAGAAAGAAATATCCATTTTAACTATACTGTCTAGTGGAACATAATACTCATTTATAGTGGGTCACTTGTGTATTTTTATTAAGCAACAGTCATAGTTGTAGTCAAGTGGATACTGTATTGAAAGAAAAGTAGGTCTTCAGAAACTAATTCTCGTCACACACCAAAGATATCTGGTCGCCTCTGCACATGGACACCAGCTGGATTTTACGTTTACGTTTGCCGCCGTTTCCTCCAGAGTCTGACCGTGATGTAACAGGGGGATCTGGCATAGGGGTGCATTTACCTGGATGACAAACACATTATACTGTTTTGTTTGGCAACCTCACAGCACTACTACTGAACACATTTTGTACAGTCTATCAATAGTTAGTTAATCAGAATGGACTCCATAATAATAATAATAATAATAATAGTAAATGTTTCAATTCCACCTAACAATTTCAAATAACCAAATGTGACACAGAACTTGTACTAGCATTATTTGAGTATGACGATGTTTAGCCTGTCAACTGGCTGAGAATGTGAATGAATATTCAATTACAAACACTAATACATTTACATACCTACAGTCAGCATGCTACTATACTAGCATACTCAAAGCATTTAAACTTCAGTGTCAGCATACTTTTGAGGCCTATTAGGCAACTAAACCTGCTATGCATCTTTACATAGACACAAACACAATACAATGATGCTGAAGACTTGGTATTTTGTTGTTGGCATCATTCACATTCGTAAAAACACTAGTGATTCAATAACCAAAGAACATGGCCTTACCAGAGCCAGGGGCAGTCTCAGTGGCTGTCTTATCAGAGTTAATGGCCAAATCAGAATTTGGTGAAGTGGCATTTTCTTCCCTACAAAATCAACACATAATAGTTATTAGGCTGCTCAACATGAGGTGAGCGAACATGGACCAAATCAAGCAGAGGTTAACCAAGGAAGTCCGCAAATGTGTACATTTGTATGTGTACGTGTACATTTGCACACTTCTTTGCCACATTACAAAGACTGCCAAATGGCAGCAAATACATGGAAAGAGATTTCTACATACATCGGTTTGAATGTTTGACATTAAGTTCAACATTTATTAGCTCCAACTCCACCATGATCCGCTCATTCAGTCGCCATTGTTTGAAGTACACGTAGAAAGAAAAACACGAACACGGTGGCATAGAAATCCCACCACCTACTAGCGTTTTGGCGGTGTAATTGAAGAGCGACGCAGACACCTCAGGGCACAAGTATAAATGTTCACAACGGTGTAGGCCACTTGTGTAGGCTATGGTGTAGGGTCTACCTACAATTATAAAATTAGCCTTAAGCCAGCAGCTCACGGTCATGACGCAAGTCTAACAGTGGAAGAGCTCTCCCTCTGACCAGTGACTATGCCACACCGCATCAAGTTATCTACCCAAGTTTGGGAAGACGCAATGGATTTGTTTTTAGGGCACGTGATAGTGGAGAGATGGAGTCCCCTTCTAAACCTTTGTGCAAACAGTGCCTTAATGTATGGCGTGAGGAGACAAGAAGTCTAACCTGACTAAACATTTAATGCACGTACATCCCGACTTGCACAAAGAATTCCAGGAATGGAAGGTGTGCATGATCACAAATGCATTGAAAACTAGAATGTGACTTGGTAGAGTGCATACCTCTGCCAAACCACATATTATCAACATCAAAATCACTTGAACTTAGAACACTAAAGCTGTACATGAAATTTCATCAAAATCCGTTCACTACTTTTTGAGTTATGTTGGGAAAAGACAAAAAATAAATAAAATCCTGGATCCGCATGCATATCTTAATTTGCATCAAAATTGTTCCTTGGCCCATGGCCCACCTTTCCTCAATTTCATCAAAATCCGTTCACTACTCTTTGAGTCATGCTGGGAAAAGACAAACAAACGGAGGCAAAAACAACCTCCCCCAAAGCTGGCGGAGGTAATAAGACTGCCTATATGATAGATAGCAAAGTTTTTCCATGGTTAGCTTATTCACAATATTTCCCCATCTTGAGTCTATCTAACAGACTAGCCGACTTGTAATGTTAGGTTAGCTGACCTAACGTAACATGGGGCTAGCTGGCAGTCAGCCACTGTGATGATAGCACTAAAACTGCCGTTTGTCGTCTTAGCCTATTTAGCAGTCTACTCCTTTACTCTTTCATTCATGAATTCGTTATGAGGTTACAGAAATAACCTTAGTCAGATGTTTAATGATGGACTGAGCTGTCGTCATCGACGGATCTCCTTTCTCTCTGAGCTGAAGTTTACTAGCGTCGATTGACGTGTCCTTCGGTGGCTGATCAGTCCAATTCTTGACTGACATCTACGTTGACAATCCGGGCAAACAATATCATAGCCAGGAGGTCTTTATCTTGCAGCGCTGTGTGACATGCTGCTCGGGGCTGCTGAAGCTGATGGATGAGGTGGCGTTCAAAGCTTCCAACACCATTGAAGCTGATCGAATGCCAGTCGGAGCGGTTGAGTGCAAGCGTCTCCCAGGTGTCAGTGGGGATATTGCATGCTTTGAGGTTGGATTTCAGAAAATCCTTATACCTCTTGTACTGCCCACCTTGTCTACAATGGCCTTGTACTAACTCTCCATAGAATAGAGCCCTGGGTATACGGATGTCGTCCATTCTCACAAGATGCCCTGCGATCAGAGAAGCCTCTATTCCTTCTATCTTGCATCACTCCAGTACAACTGTGTTCGGTATCCTGTCCCTCCACGAGATATACACACATCTTATGAAGGCATCAGAGGTGGAATTGGTCTAGCTGTTTAATGTGACGATGATAGCAAGTCCACATTTCACTTCCAGGAAGAAGCATTGGCAGTACGACTGTGTGATACACAGTCATCTTTGTACTGAGTTGGATTCCGCGATCTGACCAAAGCTTGTGCTCTCGTCTGCCAAAGGCAGCACTAGTTTTGCCAATCCGAGCTGTAATCTCGTCATCAATGCGAGCATTCTGAGACAGGAGCCCACCTAGGTAGCGGAATCTCTGTACTACCTTCAGCTGATTATCACCAACTGTTATGACTGGGTCTTGAGGCATATGGCCAGGTCTTGGTTGAACTATCACCTCAGTTTTCGTGATACTGATGGTTAGGCCAAAGCGATTGGCTGCTCTGACAAAGTCGTTCAAAAGGCTCTGCAGGTCCTCTTCGGTGTGGGCCATCAGCGCACAAATCATTCGCAAAAAGGAGCTCTCTTATGAGCATTAGCATGACCCTGGTACTTGATTTGAGGTGGCAAAGACTGAACACACCCCCATCCATTCTGAACTGGATAACAATACCTCTATCACAGTTTTTGAATGCGTTGTAGAGCGTTGCTGAGAAAACGACACAAAATAGCAGTAGAGCCATAACACACCCTTATTTAGTTCTGTTTGTCACCGGAAATGTTTCTGTTCTCATTGTCTCGTACCCATGCCTTCATGGAAAGAACAGATGATCTTAATCACTTTGGGCGGGCATCCAATCTTCGCAAGGATCTTCCAAAGACCCTCACGACTGACCGAGTCAAATGCTATGGTGAGGTCAACAAAACCATGTACAGCCCTGCGTTTTTCTCAAACTTGTCTGGCCGCAAACATATCAGTTGTTCCCCAACCATATCTAAAGCCACACTGGCGTTCAGGGATGGTTTTGTCAACATGCTGGATGAGGTGACTTATGATCATTTTGGCCAAAGATTTTGCCCTCAATGCTCAGAAGGGATATGCCACGGTGATTATCACGCATCAGCCGATCACCCTTGTTCTAGTAAAGGGGTATGATCGAAGCATCTTTAAAGTCTTGTGGAACTTCTGCTGCTGTCCAAATCTGTTTGTAAAGTCAGGTTAGTTCTTCAGTGAGAGTATCACCACCATGTTTGAAAATCTCAGGAGGAATACCATCATCACCAGGTTCTTTACCACATGATAGCTGCTTTATAGCTTTGATAGCTTCCTCAGCCATGGGGATTGTATCAAGTTCTTTAATCAACAGACTTTGAGGTATTTCATCTATTGCATCGATAGTATAGTTATATAGTTGATGGGCAGTTGAGAAGACTGTTAAAGTGCTGTGCCCATTATTCCGTTATGAGCGCTGGCTCTTTAATCAGAATTCTTCCTTCGAGGTCAAATAAAAGAGTAGTCCCTCTCGACGATGGCCCATAAACAGCCTTTAGTACACTGGAGAGCCTTTTTGTGTCCTTGGCATCAGCAGCTGTTTGTAGCTCATTAGATCTATTAGACCACCGTTGTTTTTCATTTCACGGAGCTTCTTTTGTGTCTTTTGTTTTGCTTTGTTGTATTTGTCTTTGACTGTGAGCCTTTGTTATCTATGTATTCGATGTGGCACATGTGGACTTCTTTGAGCAGAGCGTCAACTGAGTCATCGTTTTCATCGAACCAGTCTTTATTGGTCCTTTGGACAAATCCAATCGAATCGGCTGAAGCTCGAAAAACTCTTGCACGCAGGTCTTCCCAGTGGTCAGTTACTGAATCGTAGTTCGTGTTTGAGATATCTAAGGCAGTTGAGATGTTGGCACCGAGGGTTTGCTGTGCTTCAGCGATAGCCAGTTTGGCAACATCAAGCTTTTTGACTTGACTCATTGTTGTCGTTTCTGTTTAAATATGATGGAAGTCTTGCACCTCAGAAGAGCATGATCAGAAATGAGTCGTTGCTCTAGCAGCACGTGTGAGCTTGACGTCGTGCCAGTCTCGCTGTCTTATTATGACGAAGTCAATTCGATGCCAGTGGCCGGAGCGTGGATGTTGCCATGTTGTCTTGAAGCTGGATTTCTG
>JAOTRR010000010.1:10955217-10965586 GCA_028570945.1 Gogo arcuatus
AACCCATCCTCATTTGGGTGATAACAGATAGCATGATTATAAATAACTTGCTTCTCTAAGTGTGACCTATATAGTCACAAAGTGCAACTGTGTAACCAGGAAGGTCATTATAGTTTTAACATGAAGTCTATTTTGACGTGATGAGAACTCCAACCAAAAGTAGGGCATCAGGATGGATCAGGCAGGAAGCCGGGCACTTCTGGGATCAGCGTCCCTGTAAGGAGACGTGACCTGATGTGCCTCGGGCCTCCCCTGATCGAGCAGGAGCATACCAAGTGGAAGTGAATATTCAAGGGGGTACACATCAGGCCTTGATGGACTCAGGCTGTAATCAGACCACAATTCATCAAGGCTTGATTCAATGTGGGGCATTGGGGAATGCACAACTGGTGAAGGTGAGGTGTGTACATGGGGATGTTCACAAGTATCCGCTGGTGTCCATCACCATCCAATTTAGGGGCAAAAAGCATAGTGTGGAGGCGGCGGTAAGTCCTTGCCTCACCCATCCACTAATCCTGGGGATAAATTGGCCAGGGTTTAAAATATTAGCAAAAGCACCTATTTGTGGATGGGTCCTGCGGTAGTGAAACTTGAGGGAATTCCACTTCAGAATTATCTGGGGAGGCAGTCCCAGGGCCATCTGCATCAGCTCCGCATCATGGGGACACGGAGAGTGGGGAGGGCTCTGCCTCCCTTTGGGATTTCCCGTTGGAGCAGTTGCAAGAGGCACGCTTTTGACCAAGTGAGAGTAATCGATGATCAAAACCTCCAGTCTAACGTTGCACTCTCATACCCATATTTTTCTGTTTTTAAAGATATAACCTATCAAGTGATGCAGGACACTCACACAGGAGAGGAAACAACCCAGGTGTTGGTTCCGAAGAGCCGCAGGGGACTTTTATTCCATGCAGCTCATCATGGTGGGGCATTTAGGTCCAGATAAAACACTAAACCAACTAATGGCCCACTTCTATTGGCCAGGCATTCACGGCGATGTTCACAGGTGGTGCGCAACCTGTTACGAATCTCAGCATGTGAATCCACCGGCCACCCCAAAAGCACCATTGCGCCCTTTACCATTCATTGAGATCCCATTCTAAAGAATTGGTATGGATCTTGTCAGGCCATTAGATTGATCTGCACGAGGATGTCGTTTTGTGTTAGTCTTAATGGATTATGTAACACGATACCTGGAAGCGGTGCCTCTATGCAACATTTCTGCTCGCAGTGTTGCGGATGCACTCTTCTGCATTATTTCCCAAGTCGGGATTCCAAAAGAGATTCTGACTGATCAAGGCACAACGTTCATGTCATGCACACTTCGTGAACTGTACGAATTACTGAGGATTAAACTGATTCGTACAAGTGTACATCCACAAACGGACTGGTCTAATGATTTAATCAAATGCTTAAAAACATGATTCGTAAGTTCATTCACAATTACGCCAGAAACTGGTACAGTTGGTTGGAATCCCTCTTATTTGCAGAACGAGAGGTTCCACAAGCCTCCACAGGGTTCTCCCCATTTGAATCATTGTATGGTCACAAGCCTTGGACGTCATTAGGGAAAATTGGGAGGAGGGACCTTCTACTAGTAAAAATGAAATTCATTACATTCTTGACCTGAGAGCAAAACTCCACATGCTGAGTCACCTAACCCAGGAGAATCTGCCCCACGCACAAGAATGACAATCTGGGTTATGCCACTCCATCATTAACAAACCTGAGTGATCATGTGAGAGAGGGATGTCACAGCATCAAAACTTTCACCATAACAACAGCTACAATAATTCTCTCTGCCCATGATACCCCAGATCTCAACAAAATGCTTGACTAAACCAGTAGGATTTCCACCTAAACAAACATTAACAAGAACAGGAAGGCTATTCCTTAGCTTGAGGATTTTGTAGAAAACAAAAACCTATGTCCCCTGCTATAGTTTTCATTATTCTAGCTAATCATAAAGAAACTGCACCTTTGAGTAAAGCAGATCATAAATCAAAGGCACACTTAGGTACTGTGGGACAAGACCACTTAATGCTTTGTAAGTCACTAATCATGTTTTGTAATCGATGTGAAATTTGACTTAGAGTCAATGTAGTGTGGATAAAATAGGAGCTTGTTTATGCATGTTCTGGAATGATAGAACAGCAAATCACTACAAAAGGCTTTCATAGTAATATTATCTACATGAATTTTGATGGATAGACTGGCATCAAAACTCACACCAAATGTTTCACTGATGACATGATGCAACTGATGAGATGATTAAAAGACCATCAAGAGTTACTATATATAAACCAGATGCTTAATTTTACCATGGTGAGGAATATTTGTTTAAAATATAGACATATGACATGAGCAGCTAAATGCAAAGAAAAAAAATCCTTTCATAAGCCATTCCTATGTGACATGCAAATCCTACAGATCACAAGTCCAGAGTAGTACAAAGCAATCCAGTGGAAGTTTGATACGACATCGTATGATTGTCAAAGAACGTGGGTATTCATCGTACGTACGTACTGCAAATAAATTGCATGGGAATGTTTTTTTTTTCTGTTTGACTGAGCTAAATGAGGAGGCTGTTTGTGTTTGCTGTCACTTTGGCAGCAGAAAATCAAGAGAAAGAGAGCTTGGGGCTTCTGAGTGGTGCAACAGAAAATCGCCCTGTCATTCAGATATTATGAGTTCAAATCCCTACAATGCCACAGACATCCATGTCCAGAAGTCCAAGAGAACAAAATTGACGTTTCTCTCCGCGTAGGACAGATGGCATAAAAAAATTAAACACGTCATAGATCTCCTTCCATTCACTCACTAACTAGACAAATTTTTGTACTGGCACATTGTCCGCCAGAAAATCATCACTGGCAGCACCTTTTAAAAGTCTGGGGGCCCTTGATGATTGGTTTGAGAACCACTGGACTACAGTAAACAAAGCTTTGTAGTTGGTAAGGAAACCACTTGAATTATCAATGTGCAGTCTGAAGGGAACAATTACTGTTTTATAACCTGTAAACCAAAAATGCAGATTCTGAATTCAATTCTGTTTTATTTGTATAGCACTTTTAACAATGGACATGGGTCACATAGCAGCTTTACGTTTTAGAAATTTAGAAATATATAAATTCCAGATATATATTTAAATTTATAAATTTATATCTAATGAGCAAGCCAGAGGCAACAGTGGCAAAGAAAAACTCCCTAAGAAACTTTGAGAGGAACGAGACTTTAAAGGGAACCCATCCTCATCTGGGTGACACCGGATAGTGCAACTCTAAATAATTTCCCTTCCGATACGGTATACTATATAGAATTTGCTTTGATAGAATTACTGCATTTTTTTCATGTGGTCAAGGAATTGACAGTTGTTAAAACCATCATCTCTGAAGATATTGGAATGTTTCTAGTATGTGAGGTAATCACACAATCACAACACCCCCTCATAAACAAGACAAAAGAAACAATTTTTCAAATACAAACATGATTACACAATTAATGGCACAGCAGCAACCATGTTAGGATTTGATTTGGTCTTATCTTTGATTAGGCGTCTTCTAGACACTACCATCTTGTCGGAGGTTAAGGAGTTGTATTAACACTCAATGTTCAGTTACTTACAGTCATTATTTTAAGGTTCCGTATTTTTTTCTTGTCTAAGTGTAAGTAACTGAACATTGAGTGTTAATACAACTCCTTAATAGACAGGAAAAAAAATACGGAATCTTAAAATAATGACTCTCCAAAACGGGCAGTTATAAGCTACTTTTACCTTTAAGACCTTTTGCGAATATTACCCCACAGAAGGTCATACAAAACACACGAACAAAAAGTTCCAAGACTGTTGCAAGCAAACGGAGTGCGAAACAGTCATGCTCATGCAGCAGGAGCGAGCAAAAACTTTCGTATGTCGCATGACATCGCGCTGTCAACATTGGGACCTGTGATCTATGTGTTTTTGTGACAACTTGCATGTGCAATTTTATGGACCTCAAATTTGATCAGAGAGCAAACATCAAATTCTGCGTCAAACTCGGGAAATCGGCAACGGAGACCCTTGAAATTCTTCAGTAGCATAACCCCCGAAAATGTCCAAGAAACTGAGTGCATTGTGCATCAGGATTGTAGGATTGCCCCAACCTCTCGTCGTCCTCCAGTGACGTTCTGCCCCTCTTGAATGCCACTCAAAACACCTTCCCTGGCTCATTGCTTCATTGCCATAGGCTTGCTGAAGTATTTCAAGGGTTTCCGTTGCCGATTTCCTGAGTTTGACAGGTTTGAGGTCCATGGTAAAATCGCAAATGCACACATGCACATTGTCACAAGAACGTGTATAACAAGTCCCAATGTTAGTGCGACATCATGGGGCATACTGACTCACAAAAGTTACTGCTCACTCCTGCTGCATGTGCATGACTGTGCCACACACTGTTTGTTCGCAACTGGAACAGTTTTGAAACTTTTTGATCGGACTTCGTATACACTACATGTAGTTCTTCCCCTTTAATTCTTTAGCTCCAATTTTAAGAGCTGGTATATACATATAAATTTAATTGTAAACCAATGTTTACAAAAACAGCAGAGAAAAAACTAGTGTATGAAAATTCACTGTAAACTTACTGGCAATAAATGGGTCAATGTCCTGAGCTTTAGCAGCAACATCAGCAGCACACACTTGGCCCAGTTGCACCAGCAGGGATGCCACATCATCGTAGAGTGGAGGAAAAGCCCAGCAAATGGACACCAAACATGGTAAAGTGGGCATGAAGAAAGCAAAGCGCTTGGCACGTGTTAGGACTGGGTACAGGAAAAATAACATTTCAGAGACTGTTGCAATGTTCAGCAAAAACCAATAAAGGACAGCAATAACATCATAACATGAAGAACCTATGAAAAGACAACAAATGTCTGCTTACTTGTGAGCAGAGTACCCATCACGCTGATAGCCAGACGTGCCACAGTGAGGGATTTTGGCAGAGCATACTGTGTGCAAAGGTGAGACAGAAGCTGGATTGCAAAGATCTGAGAGGAAAAGTACACATAGCTATCATCAGGAGACAGGAAACCAAGTCTTACATTTTAAACAACGCCAGAGCTAAGCCTTAACTTTTCATATAGTACCTACAATACCCATGTTGTCACAAAATATTTCAATTTAAGTCACACAAAAAAGGCTGAACAAATGGAAAGAAGAATGGATAGATGTGACAGTCTACCTGTTTCTCAAGCTGAGGCTGTGCCAAGAGCTCAGGAATAAAGTCCAAACAGATGTGCATAGAAGGAATGCCAGCTACAGTCAGAGGAAGCAGAGCCTGAGGATAACCCTGCAAAGAGGAGCCAAACATTAACAAAATACGACAAAAAAAATTCTTCTACATTCAGGTCCATAAATATTTGGATACCGACAAAGTTGTTATTTTAGCTGTATGCCACAGTATATTGGCATTTAAATAAAATAATGAACATGCACCTTTTTTGTTTTTTTTTTAAATTTGAGAGTATTTACATCCAAATCGGGTATGGTGTAGTAATTACAGGACCCTAAATTAGCATGTTTTTGGCAAACTCTAATCTGCTCTTCCTGTTTTACATCTCAGCTGTGTTTATGTATGGATGTCTGGAGAAAGCTCAAAGGTCTACTTCAGTTTCAATCTGTGTTGGCAACTCCATCATTCAAGTATCAGTTATGAGTAGGTGAATGTACATTTAGGGTAACTTTTTTCTTTTCTAAATATTCTAATATTTAATAGATTAAGTCTAGTTTGAGAGCTACCTGATTCCCAGCCAATAACTACACTCCCCTTTCAGCCAAGTCTAGTGTACACTGCTGTTCACTAATTGCTTAAATGTTTATGCCATGAAGAGGGCACTAACACAATGGACTGGATGTAAAACACCCAATCATAATCATGACATCATTGTATTACTAGGCTCGTTCTTTATAATGTTAGCAAGTTCATTTTAAATAAAGTGCATTAGCTAGCTTTTTAGTTAGTTTGGACCAAGCATGGTTATAGTGGAGAAAAACTTATTTTGTTAGAAATGTTAGAAAAGTACTTCTGTAAAGCTGTGAGTAAAGTATGTTTCATTGTCTTTATTGCGTCGGAATCCTTTGTTCTCAAGGTAGGATAGTATTGGTTGCTCTGGGAGCTGGCAGAATCCTGAGTTTTATGTTTAAGATGTTTTATCAAGTTACATGCATTGTAGGAAGATGCATGTGTGTCTTCTTGATATTTTTTACAGACAGTAGTTTGTGGTCTATTTTGCTTTGATTGCTATCCTCGTGAAATCCGGCCAGATCGCTGTCATTTCATATCAACTGTTCATTTGTGTGACAATGTACCCTAGGCTTTCATTACATATATCACCTGGTTGTCATACTAATACAAATCATTTCAAATAATAATATTTTTGGCCATCAATCTATACACAATAACACAATGATAAAGCAAAAGCAAGTTTTTATAAATTTTGGCAAGTTGATTAAAAAAATTTAAAAACTGGATTTCTAACACTAAATCTCTCACTTAGATAAATATTGACCATTTATTCATCACTTTGTGGAACTTATCTAATTAAATCTATAATACAATAAAGTGTGCAAAAATGAAGGTTTCCAAATACTTTCTGAACCTACTGCACATTTGATTTTATTTGTACAAGCCATTTTATAATTTGCAAATCATACAATCTTTTGAGATATTGACAACATATTTCTTGAAAATTTTCTAATGTTTGACACAACCTTAACCCAAAAATCCACAAAATACATATTTAACATCAGCATCACAAAGAACTTTAAATGTGTAAAAACAAGAAGAGGTTTCCCACCTCTGTTATAATCTGTGATAACTGAAGTCATTACCTGGAAGTGCACTAGTTTGGCGATGTTGGGATCTGCAATAAACATCTGGTGCAACAGAGAGCAAATGAGGCACTGTACTTCCCTGATGTCACTGAGTAATCCCTCTTCAGTGCCCTCTTTACCCCCCACTGGTCGGCCTTCAGCCTGCTGTGACCAGCAGGGTGCCCACAGGGCTCTTGCATTTCCCTTTTCCCTTTCAGGAAGAATTGAAGCAGACTGAATATTCCTCAGCAAATAGGAATCTATAGAGTAGGCAAAATGAAAATAATAATGTTTATAAACAAGAACACAATTTATATTACACATTATGTATTCTATATAAACACATTCATCTGGCAATTTATTAGGTATACCTAACCATAATTAATAAATTTATCAGGTAATGGAATACCAGCAGTAATGTGTGCTGCTGGTACAAGTTTATCGGCATTAGCATCACTGCACATGCAAAAAGATGATTGACTATATAACTGTATACAAGGTGGACTAAATGATGTTTAAAAACATCAAACCCTGCCAAGCTTGATGCACTTGATGCAGCAAGCTTGAAGCCACATAAAATACCATGCACTGTTAATGTCACTGTTGTGTTGAGAATAAAGCAACACCCAAATAACATCTAGTCAACATTAGTTTATGTTGTCTGACACTGACAGCCATATTGCTTGTAATGTCCCACTCAGGATGGGATGTGGGCAACAGATTTGGAAAAACGAAGAGGGAAAAAACAGCGCTTATTTATTTGTTCAGTGCTTTTAACAATACACTGTCACAATACAGTTTTACAGAAATCTGGGTGTAGGTTTAGATTTATACAAGAGGTAACAGTCAAATCCCTGAGAGGACATGAGAAAGAAACTTGAGAGGAAGCAAACTGAAAAAAGAACTTCTTCTGGGTGACACCGGCTCATGGGATTACATAGCATCAAACATTAAAAATATGAGCATCACCTTGAAGAACACAACACAACTACACACATCCTTGTTGAGTTCCTGTATCAGTTTCCCACTGCATAGCGTTACCTGTGATAGCAGCAGAATCTCTCTGGAAGGTGTGGGGTGACTAGTACTGATTTTATTCAACACACGTAAATTTTTATTTTTATTTTTATTTTTTTTTACATTAAATGTGCATGGCACTCCCTCACGGGCTAAACTGCTGAACACAAGGCACAAAGTTTATTTTATAGTGGTGAGTAATCCAAATAAAGCCAAGCATGTCAATAATCTGTCTCAGTAAACTTTGCCAGATAACATGAAAATACAACTGCAGTGTCAAACTCAGTCACACAAGGAACTATCCATGCTCGTTTGTATGAGCAGACTTAAAATTGCTGACTCAAAGACTCCTTTGTCTTAAACAACACTGATACTTCACACAGATTTCATGACCAAAGACATCTGGAACTCGCCCACTTAAACGACCGGAGTTTACATCCTGATTATTTATTTTAAAAAATAAATAAATTACGGCCCTGGCAAAGTTGTCGATGGTTGTAAAACCCAGACAAGCTGGTGCTTTGCCAAGCAGAATTTAGAGACAATGGTTTATGTGAACACTGACCTAAAGCTGAACCCAAGTCTGGACCCTTTTTTGGCATGAAGCATCTATGAAAAGCCAAAAGCCAAAGATTTTTATGGACTCCACCTAACCAAGGATCTTATAGACTTGTCAATTCACCACAGAGAATCTGAATGATCCGACATTCACAAATGAACAAATTGATAATTCTGCTTAACCCTCGGGAAGTGAGAACTCTTCACACACACGCTCGCATGCACTACACACACACACACATTTCTCTAAGAACAAGGGAAGAATCCCTCTCTCAAAGGAAAAAAATGTTTCTAAACTCTTTCTTACCTGGACTAATTGTTTATCTGTATGTTCATCTAAAGGTTATGACAATCTTGTGTTATCCATGTAAATGTACCTCACATTTTTTACTCTGATAATTAATGAATACCTTGTAAATGGATAGAATTAATATAGTCAGGCTTAGCCTTATTTTAATTGTTGAACTTTCATAGATTCAAATCTGGTCGGTCATTTTCACTAATATGTATCGGTCCATAGTTCTATGAATTAATATAAAAATTTGTAAGAATTTAACCAAGTGAGTTTATCTGACGTGTCCTGTGTTCCCCTCCCAAAGGAGGACCCAAGAGATGCCTATTGGCCAGACTGCTTATTTTGAATAATTAAATATGCATGAGGAAAAGCCGTTGCTGAACCCAGAGACTTTTTGAGCTCTTTGTTCACGGGAAACTCTGCTTACCGTTTACAAATCTTCACTCTGTCTTCAACGTTTTGATCTACAACACTACAAATACTCGACTCGAACTCAAGTTAAGACTCCTCTTTCACTGCCTCAGCTTCTGCCAAGAGATCACTTCCAAGGCATCGCGAGAACTTCAAGCTTCAGGGAACTTCAGGCAAGAATCCATGTAATGCCACACTTCCATTCATTCTGATAATCTGGTGCCTATTTCATGTTAAATGCTCTCTCTCTTCTTCTTGCCTAATTTAATTACTAGAGTTCAGTTCTACTGCCAATTGCTCGCTGGTGTTCAGGGAACAGTCGAAACTTGATTAAAGGTTAACCCAATATTATGTTGTAATATTGGCTGTGCTGATCATTATATTTCCACATTCAACAGATTCACAATGTCTGCTGTTTGTCTGTTTTCGTGTTTATTTTTTGCATTAGCGTCTGTGTTAGTGTTGTACACTGCAACCCCGCTATAACAAACTCCCTGGGGGACGTCCAAATAGTTCGTTATACCGAAAAGTTCGTCTTTCCCACTTGTCACACCTGACACACACTCTTACGTAAAGAAGACCAACTGTGTTTAATTTATATGTACGTTTAATTCACTTACATATTTACGAAGTAAAGAAAATAAGTAAAGGAAATAAGTCACACTCGCCGTCGTTTGCTTGCCGCATCCTCTTTCTTTTCAGCCAGTCATGCAGTTATGGACAAAGTCTCGGAGCTCTTTTTCTTTTGCTTAAAGTTGAAATTTAATTTTTGGGATACCATATTCTTTAGACAAAGTCATTGCTTTCTTACTACGCTTTAGACGGTCCAGGATATGAAGATTGCCTTCGATGGTGTCACGTCCGCGCACGCAGTGGCGCACCTCCAACTGCTACTCACATGCACGCACGCATCGCCATTAGGACTTCTAATGGACACACATTAATGATTTCTACACACATCTGAAATACACACATTAGGACTTCTAAAGGACTCTCACTACCAATTAGAGCAGTCACAGCATGCACTTTTAAGGGCTCTCACTACACAGACTTTGCGAAGTATACACCTTGTACTTTGTGTCTCATGTTACTAAGCGTTTTGTAGCACTGTGTTGATATTCTGGTTTCTGACTCTGTTTTGGATTTTGCCCTTTGTCTCCACCTTTGATAACCTGTCTGTGCCTCGCTTGATTTTTGATCACTGATTTGGATCTGTTTGCCAGTGTGTTTTTAAATAAAAC
>JAOTRR010000010.1:11290668-11305207 GCA_028570945.1 Gogo arcuatus
ACAAGATCTCTTTATTTTCTTTGTTGTTGTTCTAATCTTGAAGCAGCTCTTCTTATGGTTGCCATTTTCCTGTTGAAGCTGAGGTCCCTGCATAATTCTGAAGATAGTGTAGATCTTCACAATAATAATTGAATATTCAAGAATTTACTATATATATTACAAGCTGACCCAAGATTGACCAAAAAAAACTTAAATAGGTCAAATTGGCATGAAATCATCAGAGAAGCTTTACTTTCATTTTCATTGATTTTATATTTTTCACATATTACCCACCTAAATCATGAGATCAAGAAGAGCATTTTATTTACTCCGAGATGCAAAATATTGCATTCTGGATCACTCAGCATGCACTATCTTACATTTTTTAATTATTAATATACCTGGAATATTTTTAAAAATTTCCAGGTAAGGACCCCTGCCTTTTTTCGCATTGTGGTGGTGGTGTTGCTTACGCTTTGGGTCTCTGCCTACTACTCTCTTCCAAATGCCCCCTACTCCAAAAGTTATTGACAGGGCTGCAGTGGGCTAGCTAATAAATGTATTATTTATTATTTTGTGTCCAACCCTGACACAGAATGACAAATAACATGGTTTTGGAGAGGGTGTTGTAATTCTCACAATGATGTAAACAGTCATTTTGTCAGTGTGTGACCTACATTTTGATAAATACCTTAAATGTGCTTGTTTGTCAACTCTAAATACAATGCAATACACGTCACATTTTTCCTTCTGTATGCATTATAAATGCAACTGTCCAACCTTGTTTAAATGTTGTGCTTATGGCCCTCTATTTTCAGGGTTCCTGCTATTCAAGGATTTCTGTATGAATGAAATAGACGAGGCCGTTCCCCAGCTGAAGTTCTATGAAGAGGTAAGATGAATTTTCTTTCGTCTTCTTTTAATCCCTTTGTTCAGAGGGCAAAATTTTCCCGCCTGTATTTACTAATACTTTTTGCTGCCCCCAGATTTAAGCAGTACACTCCAGAGCACCTAAAGGGGACATGTTTTTTTTTTTTTTTTTTTTTTTTTAAGTAACGTTTCTCGCATGCACGAGGAAGTATCTGGTGCACATGAAAGCTTCTGGTGTGCATGTTAAATGACCTGAGAGAAGCCTGAACTTCGTAAACATAATGAAGCTTTTCTGACAGGAGAATGCCCGTACAGAGTGATATATACAAGAACGCAAAATGTACTAGAAAATATCACAAATCAACTAACAGACTATGTGCACACCTGATATTTTCTCGTGCACGTGAGACACTTTCTAAAGTTTCGACTTTTTACTTATTTATTTATTAAAAAACACATGTCATTTAGGGGCTCCATACTGTACAGCAGTGACTATTCACTTAAATTGAAGATATGTATCATTTGTAGATTATCATTAAAAATTTCATTATTTTGAAAATAATTATGACCTGTGAATGCAAAAAAAAAAAGTGTGTGTGTGGGGGGGGAACGATTAACACGGTTCTTGTTTTGATGTAAAATGAAATTCTGGATGTTTAGAATCTGAATCCTCACAAGCTCTCCAGGTGGGTAAAAACTTATCCAGATGCATGTCTTTTTCATATTATAACTGCACCATAATTCAAGGAGGCTTTGTAACTTCAACTGATTTACTGAACTCATATCACACATGCGCTGACATCTTTTGCAAAGAATGTGTATGTACATGGGGAGTCGACCAGTCTATCTAAAGCTAGATTTAGAAGGTTTCTCTCAAAGGACAGCAGTACAATCTTGACCCGACATGACAAATTGAAGAGTTTATATTGCTAGTTGCAAATAACTAAAAGTGTAGTCATTGTAAGTCTTATTTATTTTTTTTAAATTTTTTACCAGAGCCCCTTTAGCCAGCACAAGTACAAAGCTAGCATTATTAGTTACTAATATCTTTCATTGTTCACAATGTGAAATACATGCAGTATGCTGTTATACCACCTCCTGGGGCAGGCACAAGGGGTTGCATTTTAAAGGTGATGTATTATCTCTTTTCCACAAGTTGACACAGTTCCCTTAGGTCTTAATGAAATGTCTGTGACCTGTTTTGGTCAAAATACCACAAGGATAAAGCACCACAGCACCCTTATCACTCTCTAAACAGCCCTGTTCAAAATGGCCAATTTGAGTGTCTGTTCCTTTAAATGATAATGAGCCACTGTTCACCCCCACCTCTTCTTCTGTTGGCCAATCAGCACTTTCCTCATGAATATTCATTTGAAAAGACATGAGTGGAGATACTCAGATGAGAGAGTGGCATAATTCTAATAAGCTCCATGTGACATAGAAAGGGGAGCCAAATCTGACCGGCTTGTTGAAGCACATGTTTTCTGAAATAGGCAGCCCAAAAGAAACTAACTTGATATGGGTAGGTAAGCACTTAAGATACCCAAATGTATGTGCACAAGCACTGAAGAAGTGAGTTTTTCATAGTATGTCAGAGGTAAAACACTTGGTGTGTGAGAAGCAAATAGGGCATTTGTGGCGTGTGTGTGTGTGTGTGTGTGTGTGTATCTGGTGTTAGTGCACAACTAGAGAAATATGGTTCTTTCCACCAACAAGGAAAAGAACTGTTGTATTTATAAAGAACAATTTCAACTTTTAAAAACTTCAACTTTAAAGTCCGTGTAAACTGTGTGTGTTCTGAGTTTGTCACACCACATAAAAATGTGTTGTTAACCACCCAGGCAAATTTGAATGATTTAAAAAATTTGCCAAGTATATAAAATTAGGAGCCAGAGGGCACTAACCTACCTGAGAATCAATGTTGTTGCTCTCAGTCTGCAACAGAATGGTAATTTTCTCTCCCATTATTCTCCCAAGTTGCAAGTTAGCAGTATGTATTACTGACTAGCATAACTTAGCCAAAATAATGGTAGGCCATCAATAAATAACATGGAACAAAATTTTATCACTTTTTATCATATCTTGTCACTTTTCCAGATTTACACAGCTTTATTTGTCTGTGTAATCACACATCAAACTAGCAACCATCCTCTGCACCCCACCAAAAAAATTATTAGTTATTTATTCATTTATATAATTTTTGTTTTGTGAGTAGCATAAGTGTTACGAGGATAGACGCTTAATGTGAACCAAGAGCTTTATGAGGTCCTTTAGCCCCCAAAAGGGCTAAAAGCTGTAGTGAGCTAAAATGTGAGAGCGGGATGGGGGTGAAATTAGTACATTCTGACCACCAAATGGTTTGAGTGCAACTAAGTGTTTGAGTCGGGACTCGGTTGCAAGCATCGCTAGCTTGCAAACTGTTGTAGTATGTGTAATATCTCGCAATTGAGTGGGAGAATTACTAATGCAGCTCTAATTTTTATAAAGTCATAGTGTTAAGGGAGTGGTTAAGTATGGCTCCAGTGCATCATCGAGCCATGATTTCTGACCTGCCCAATAAAATCCTGAATGCAAAAATGATACTGTTTAATGGTCTAACTCCAGAATTCAGTACGACAAAGTTCAGTCTTTTCACATGCTTTCAGCAACTATTTTCTAATATGTATAATGTGTTTAGAAACAAATCTCTGAATTTGTTTTACACGGACTTTAAATGTTTGAGTTTGCTTTATATTTTCTATAAGATTTTGATATAAAATTTACATAGTCAAATGAGACAAAGTATATCACCATTTTGTACAAATTCATGAGCAAGTGAATAAGATATAACTGCTGTTTTCACCTGTTAGCTGTATTTATATTGTTGCCTTGTTGTAAAACAATTATTTGATGGTAAAAGTATTTTGTTTGTATTGTCCCAAATAGTTTTAAATGGCCACTTTGTCAGGAGTTCCAGCAGGCTGTAAACAAGACCCCAGGCGACAAGTGTTCATTTATTGAGTGCTGAACAATGGAGGGACAGAGAGAGCTCAAATTTCATATACAAATAAGCATTTTATTACTTTGAAAGGTGACATGCAGCTTTTTTTAATATCGTCGCCATTTTCTTTATACAAAAGCTATGTTGACGTGATTCAGACTGTAGATGTCAGCATCTGCACCACTGGCATAGTTGAACAACTGGGCTAAACAAGTGTTCAGGACACCTTGCCAGGAGTTCTATTTTACACAGTTGATCATTCACTAGTTGCTGAATTTCTTCAGCCAGACTTGATGTCAAAGGGCAACACAGCCTGATGATTACCATGCCAAATTAAAGAGTATGTGATTTGGATTTCAGATTACCAGTCTTTTTGTCTTCTCAGATTAAGGAATATGAGAAGTTGGACTCTGAGGAGGAGAGACTAAGTCGCAGTCGGCAGATATATGATGGCTACATAATGAAGGAGCTCCTGTCATGTTCACATGTAAGACTGCAGCCTGAATGTCAAAGGAACAAGCCATATTTAAAAAAAAGTTAATATTTCCATTAGTGCACATCATGTAATGCCCCTCTTGGGTTTTAAGCTCTGTGTTTCTTGGGACATATCAGACCAAGGTAAATGGATTTCTTTCCCAGTTATTCACCATGGACACCATTTAAACAGCCTTTTTGTGGTTCCATTGCTATTTAACTTCACCCATCCACATAGTTTTTAAAAGAGAGAATTCAGTAGGGTGGGGGGGCACTTAAAACAGATTGCACTGTTGACTTTTTGATTTACACCATAACTGAGAGGGAAGAGATGTTTCTTTGGATGCTTTATCCTGGAAAGACATGCCTTCTGCTTGAGGTTTGACTGACGCCTTGCATATATCCATGTAGTACTATGTATGTGTGTCTTGTAGCCCTTCTCTAAGAAAGCAGTGGACCATGTCCAGTCTCACCTGGCAAAGAAACAGGTGCCCCCATCCCTCTTTCAGGTAAGACACACACTAAGTAAAACTTTATTTTACCAGTAAGATTTTAAAGTTGCAACATCATAGGACTCACTTATTATAAATACAGGTGGGATTCAGTGCATTGTGTATCAGGCGTAATGTGTTTCCCGTTCCAGTAACTGTGCAGTTAATAACATCTGTTTACCCTCTGATTCAAATAATCCTTAAAGTAAACTATATTTACTTTTACCTTTTTGTAATTTATATTGCTTGATCAGTGGGAAGCTCAGCAATTCAAGTGTTGATTTGGCATTGTGTTGTGCACTTGATACAGTATTTAATGTTTGGTAACATGCTGTTTGCTTATTTTGTTAAACACAAACACCTAGTATTTTCCTGGAAAATAGTGAAATAGCCTTTTGTAGAAAATAACCTTTCAGAACAAAGCCCATTTTGATAGCTTTTTTTATTATTATTTGCTTCTTTTTTTTTTTCATTTCTTTATTCTTTTTTAGAAAATACCTATATTGACATTTGAAATGTCTAAAATGAGAAAGACATCCTGCTTTTGACACACTAGCCACAGTGCAACTGCAAAACAGGTTTTTGTAATCATAGCTGCTGCAATTCAGTTTTACATTTTAAATGGTTAATGGTAAGATCTCAGGTATTTTTTCCAGAATGTAAAGGTATTCAGTATGTGACAGTAATGTTATGCTTACAATAATTGAGCAGTCTTCTAATCCCTGTTTGTGTGATACGAGGCCCCTCATAAGTTGTTTGTTTTTTTTCTTTTTCTTTTCTAGCCATACATTGTTGAAATCTGTGACAGCCTGCGAGGAAAGATCTTTCAGAAGTTCATAGAAAGGTGTGATTGAACGACTGACTATTCATTACCAAAACCTTGTTTTTCCTGTTGCTTTATCATTGTTTTTTAATAGTTAAACCTTTTTCTCTTTCCTATAGTGACAAGTTTACTCGTTTCTGTCAGTGGAAGAATGTAGAGCTAAATATCCATGTAAGTTTTCTGCTGTATGTTTGAGATTCTAAGCAGTTAAACATGCAACCTTGCAATTATGAGGCACTTAGAAAGTAAGGGGAAATTAGCATTTCCTTGGTCAACTTTTTCCTTGGGGCATACATTACAGCATAGTAGGTGAATGTTAACTGATATTTAGATCTAACCACATTGTAGTTGGTTTGTTTTCTGTCGTAACTTGTTTTAACATGTTTTGTGTGTCTCTGTGTAGTTAACGATGAATGATTTTAGTGTTCATCGGATCATCGGTAGAGGTGGGTTTGGAGAGGTGTATGGCTGCAGAAAAGCAGACACAGGAAAAATGTGAGTATATGGAATTAAGCATGAATTTGGGAATATTTTTGAAACATTAAGTGAATTGAAAAAAATTGGGGATTTTCTTACATCACTGTACTGGTTTGTCTGCCAGGTATGCCATGAAGTGTTTGGATAAGAAGCGGATAAAGATGAAGCAGGGTGAGACCCTGGCACTCAATGAGCGAATCATGCTGTCTTTGGTCAGCACAGGGGTGGGTTGCATACTTAATCAATGCAATACGCAATCTTGTGAAATAGGGTTGCTTTTCTCCCACATGCAACAGTACAGTCTGCTCATTTTATTTCTGCTGCCTTTTAACCATTTCTCTCTCTCTCTCTCTCTCTCTCTCTCTCTCTCTCTCTCGCGCTCTGGATCCAGGACTGTCCATTTATTGTGTGTATGACATATGCTTTTCATACCCCTGATAAGCTGTGTTTCATCCTGGACTTGATGAATGGTGAGAGCTGCTATTTCTTCATGCTCTGTCTCATGCCAGGGACTACCCTGATTATCAGATCTCCCTGAGCAGGATGCTAATTCCCAGTAGGATTATGCTAATAGAGATGTTAATTACAGGCATCCAGTGGAATATTACACAAGCAATACTTAGCCCTTACACATGCGTCCACTCGTGTTATAATTAGCTCTACTCCTTTGAATGTTGTTGACTTATTTCACTGTTGTAAAAACAGTGAAATAATATCTAATCTAAAAACTGCATGAAAACGTGTGTTAAGGTAAACACTAACTGTTTTAAGGTTTCCTAGAACTACCGTCAGCACAATTCAAAACGGAAATCTTACTGCTGTATGTTTTTGTGACCATTAAATTAGTAATTGAAATATCAGGTCACTTAAACCTTTACTGAAACGACTGTGGAACACCGACACAACTAATGACATTGAACATGAATTATAATTGATCAAGTGCTTTTAATTTACAGTTCTCCATTCTTTCTGCTTTGGTTCCCAAAGAATGGCTACTATAGCATTTTTAAATTCAACTTGTGTGATTAAAGTGATATTTCTGTAATGTTTGTATAGCCATGCAATAAAGTATGCTCAAAACATGAATTGATGTTTTAGGTGGGGATCTCCACTATCATCTCTCTCAACACGGAGTATTTAGTGAGAAGGAAATGCGCTTCTATGCAGCAGAAATTATTCTGGGTTTGGAGCACATGCACAATCGTTTTGTTGTCTACCGAGACCTTAAGGTAAGGGCAAATGCTTCTATGTGTCTGTGTCCTCAAGTGGCCTTTGCTCGTTATTTATTTATTTTTTTATTTAAACTTAAGGCATCTTGACCTCTGCTCTGGTGGTATTACAGATGCCATATGGAGGGGGAAAAAAAACAACCTTTCATATATAACTCACACATTTTACAAACACTATTCCCTCAGAAGTTGCCCACTTCTGATGATCCTCCTATACAGAAAAAATTAAATCCATGCAGAAAAATTAAATCCATGCAGAACACTGACACAATGTGGTAGTAACAAATAATTGCAGTGTATTTTGGACCAGCCATAGGTATACTTGACTCTCATAACAGCATTGTTGTTTTTTTTTTGTTTTTTGTTTTTTTTTAAAGCCCAAACAGGAGTGCACATCAAAATGAAAACTGTTCCGCTGCCATTCAAATTGGCAAAAAAAAAATCACTGCCTAACCTCAAATAATGCTAGCTATCTCCTTTATCTATGAGTATCGTAAGCCGTTTTAATTGTTCAACACTTTTAACACCTGTTAAATTTTGTTAGCTTAGCGGTGCCCCAGAGAGTTATCTTCCCAAGCTGACTAGCTGATGCTGATCAAGCAGGGCCAGAGCAGCTGCAATCTGTGTGGCTAATTGGGGGTATTTGTTCAGTAGGCAGAGATGGGTGTCGAGGAGAGGAATGTGGAAGGACAGATGGTGATGGATTTTGTGAAAAGGATGGAAATGTCTGTGGTGAATGTATTTCAAGAAGAGGGAGGAACACAGGGTGATACGTAAGAGTGGAGGAAGGTGCATACAGGTGGACTGTATCCTCTGCAGGAGGTCCAATCTGAAAGAGATTGGAGAGTGCAAGGTGGTGGTAGGGAAGAACGTTGCAAGGCAGCATCGGATGGCGGTCTGTAGGATGACTCGAGACTAAGAAGAGGAAGGGAGTGAAGGCTGAGCTGAGGATTAAATGGTGGAAATCAAAGAAGGAAGATTGTAAGGTGGAGTTTAGGGAGGAGTTAAGGAAAGCACTGGGTAATGGGGAAGAGTTGCCGGATGACTGGGCAACTACTGCAGAAGGGGTGAGGGAGACGGCCAGGAAAGTACTTGGTGTGGAGACCTTGTGGTGGTATGAGGAAGTACAGGAAAGTATACGGAAGAAGAGGTTGGTGAAGTGGGATAGTCAGAGAGATGAAGAAAGTAGACAGGAGTACAAGGAGATGCAGCATAAGGTGAAGAGAGAGGCGGCAAAGGAAAAGGCTTATGGTGAGTTATATGAGAGGTTGGCCGCTAAGGAAGGAGAAAAGGACTTGTACTGTTTGGCTAGACAGTGGACTGGAGCTGGGAAGGATAAAGCTGTGCAGCAGATTAGGGTGATGAAGCATAAAGATGGAAATTTACTGACAAGTGAGGAGAGTGTGTTGAGAAGATGGAAGGAGTACTTTGAGGGACTGATGAAATGAAAATGAGACAGAAGATTGGATGGTGTGGAGATTGTGAATCAGGAAGTACAATGGATTAGCAAGGATGAAGTGAGGACAGCTATGAAGAGGATGAAGAATGGAAAGGCGGTTGGTCTGGATGATATACCTGTGGAGGCATGGAGATGTTTAGGAGAGATGGCAGTGGAGTTTTTAACTAGATTGTTTAATACAATCTTGGAAAGTGAGAGGATGCCTGAAGAGTGGAGAAGAAGCGTACTGGTACCAATTTTCAAGAATAAGAGTGATGTGCAGAGCTGTGGTAACTACAGAGGTATAAGGTTTATCAGCCGCACCATGAAGTTATGGAAAAGAGTAGTAGAATCTAGGTTAAGAAGAGAGGTGGTGATGAGTGAGCAGCAGTATGGTTTCGTGCCAGGAAAGAGCACTACAGATGCAATGTTTGCTTTGAGAATGTTGATAGAGAAGGTCAGAAGGAGTTGCATTGTGTCTTTGTGGACTTAGAGAAAGCATATGACAGGGTGCTGAGAGAGGAGGTGTGGTATTGTATGAGGAAGTGAGTGGCAGGAGTGGCAGAGAAGTATGTAAGAGTGGTGTAGGATATGTATGAGGGCAGTGTGACAGTGGTGAGATGTGTAGTAGGAGTGACTGATGGGTTCAAGGTGGAGGTGGGATTACATCAAGGATGGGCTCTGAGCCCTTTCTTGTTTTCAATGGTGATGGATCGGTTGACGGACAAGATCAGGCAGGAGTCTCCGTAGACTATGATGTTTGCAGATGACATTGTGATCTGTAGTGGGGGGAACGGAGCAGGTTGAGGAGGGCATGGAGAGGTGGAGGTATGCACTGGAGAGAAGAGGAATGAAAATCAGTCAGAGCAAGATGGAATACATGTGTGTGAATGAGAGGGATGACTGTAGAATGGTGAGGATGCAAGGAGTAGAGGTAGCAAAAGTGGATGAGATTAAATACTTGGGGTCAACTGTTCAAAGTAACGGGGAGTGCTGAAGAGAGGTGAAGAAAAGCATGCAGGCAGGGTGGAGTGGGTGGAGAAGACTGTCAGGAGTGATTTGCAACAGAAGGGTACCAGCAAGAGTGAAAGGGAAGGTGTACAAAATGGTAGTGAGATCAGCCATGTTATATGGTTTGGAGACTGTGGCACTGACAAAGACAGGAGGCAGAGCTGGAGGCAGCAGAGTTAAAGATGCTAAGATCTGCGTCGGGAGCGATGAAGATGGACAGGATTAGGAATGAGTATATAAGAGGGACAGCCCAGGTTGGATGGTTTGGAGACAAAGCAAGAGAGATGAGATTGAGTTGGTTTGGACATGTGAGGAGGAGAGATGCTGAGTATATTGGGAGAAGGATGCTGAAGATGGAGCTGCCAGGCAAGAGGGCAAGAGGAAAAGAGGAAGGCTAAAGGAGGAGGTTTAAGGATGTGGTGAGAGTGGACATGCAGGTGGTTGGCGTGACAAAGGAAGATGCTGAAGACAGGACGAGATGGAAACGGTCCACTGTGGCGACCCCTAATGGGAGCAGCCAAAAGAAGAAGAAGGAAGAGATGGGTCTGCCCAATAAAAATGTGTAGCAACAAAAAAAAAATTAGTGAGAGCTTTGGTTGCAAGTTAGATGGAGGGCAATTTGATGTGCATTTAGCCAGTAACATTTAGATTAAACCAAATTCCACAAATACTACTCTTTTCCTCTATAACAATCTTGTTACTGTATTGTATACAATAATGAAATGCTTCAATGCAGTGTATTCATGATCAAAATGTGGTTGTAATAAGCTCCTTAATTGCATGTGATATAAGCTTAGCAAATTGAAATTTGAGCACAGACTTTTTAGTTGTTCCAAATATCACATTATGGTGTCTGACAACAGAAACGCTAGTGAACAATGCAGCAATATTTGATTTTATTTAACTGTTAGGTTTAGTTGAGGGTCACACAGGTTCACTTGCACAGATAGTTTGTAGCTTTTGTGTCATTTTGATTTCAGCCATGTTTCAAATATTATGCATCAGGGTGTAACATGAAACAACGGTATCATTTAATACCATGCAGAAATGTCTCCTCAAGGATCAGAATATGTGACATTTTGACCTTGTGGGAACATTTGGCTGGTCCTTGTAAGGGCATCTTATTTTATATAAAAACTTGTATTTAAAAAAGTAAATAATTGAAAAGTAACCTAAAAATAAGTTTCATTTTAATTCCTGAGGTTACGGTTAGGGTTAGATTTAGGTATAACATAGTATTAATTATTAACATAGCATTAAGAATTATCTCTCAAGGATAGTAAGGTGTGTGTGTGTGTTCAGAATAATGAGTTGGAATCAACTTTCCCTTCCCCCGCCCCCCTTGTCTTAGCCTGCCAACATCCTCTTAGATGAGCATGGCCATGTCCGCATCTCTGACTTGGGCTTGGCTTGCGATTTCTCGAAGAAGAAACCCCATGCCAGTGTGTGAGTGCTCATAAAGTATTTTATTTAACCTCTGAAACTTGTGGATTATTATTTATTCATTCATCTCGTACATACTGCATTACTAACGTCCTGTGACGTTTTCAGTAAATAGTATGCAAGTTAAAAATGTACACTCACTGAGCACTTTATTAGGAACACTTTTCTAATACTGGGAAGTGCCTCCCTTCGCTCTCAGAATAGCATCAGTTCTTCGTGGCATGGGTTCCACAAGATGTTGGAAACATTCCTTTGAAATTCAGGTCCGTGCTGACATGATTGCATCATGCAATTGCTTCAGATTTTTCAGGTGCATTTTGATGCTGTGAGTCTCCCATTCTACCACATTCCAAAGGTGTTCTGTGGGATTCAGGTCCTGTGACTGGGAAGGCCAATGAAGAACATTGAACTCCTTGTCAAAGTGTGCAGAGAAACACCATTCCCCACATCATTACACCACCTCCACCAGCCTGGACTGTTGCCTCAAGGCAGGTTGGGTCCATGGATTCATGCTGTTGGTGCCAAATTCTGACCCTGACATCTGTTTGCCTCAGAGATTCATCAGATCAGGCTACGTTTTGCCAGTCTTCAACTATCCAGTTTTGGTGAGCCTGTGCCCACTGCATCCTCAGCTTTCTGTTCTTGGCTGACAGAAATGGAACCCAATGTGGTCATCTGCTGCTGTCGCCCATTCTGCTTGTTTTTCCCCCATTCTGATGATTGACCTGAACATTACCCAAAGCTACTGGCTCATATCTGCATGATTTTATGTATTGCACTGCTGCCACACAGTTGGCTGATTAGATAATTGCATGAATGAGCAGGTGTACAGGTGTTCCTAATAAAGTGTTTGGGGAGTGTACGTCTTAAATCTGGGAACCTAACCGATCATAGGAGAAGAGAACTTACATTAGCTGTTTAGTAATAAATTGAATGTAAATGTAATGCACTGAATCAAAGTGAATATATATGGGCTTTTGTAGGGGCACCCATGGCTATATGGCACCAGAGGTTCTGCAAAAAGGGACTGCATATGATAGTAGCGCTGACTGGTTTTCACTGGGCTGCATGCTGTTTAAACTCCTGCGAGGGTAAGAACCAGCATTTCCCTTCTGTAACAGCAAAATCATGAATACCTCACTATGTGCCTCTGTTGTGGTTGTTTTTCTTGCTGTGTCTGCATTTTTCTCTGTCTTTTCAAACCTGTTTGATCTGGGGAGTAAAGTTTAAATGTCAGGGGTTTCAGCACAGGAGGTCACTTCACAGACTTCACAGAGGAGACAGAGGGAGTGGGTAGATGAGAGGGTGGAGGCTGTCAAAACCAGCTGCTGTAGCAGTTACTAAGGAAGAGTGAGCGAGGGAAGTGAGCAATCTCATGGGGAGTGATATGACATGTCTGTTTACTGAGGGAGGTGCATTTGAAAACCAACCAGGGAGTCAGAAGCCCCTTTCACATATGAAACTGATTAATCTGTCAGGTAAAAACAACACTGGATATATGTACAGTAATGTACAATAATGGTCGGGTAGTAGGTAATTAACTGACGTTAGTGCATACTGAGTGTTTGGATTCAGCCATAGACTTTACTTGGGGAGGTGGGTCTTTAATTTGATGACCCATTTTAGCAAATAAGTATGAAGAATGAGAATGTTCTGTAAGTGATGGGTAAATAATAGTGAACATAAGTTACTGTATCGCTAAAAGGAACTGTGTTGTGCTGGAATGATTGGCCCAAGAGCAAACCACATGAATGGAGAGCTATGCACGGTACACGTTATTGTCAACATTAGCATGACACCATGGAGTGCTTGAGTTCAGTCAGTACATTCAGTGCATTTGTAATGGCACTTTTTTCCTAGCCTATTTAACTGATCATTAAAAGGACATTAATGGGCCATGTGCATTTGGTCATTCTATTTTTGTGTCAGTACCAGAAATTAATAGGCCATTTTTGTTTATATTATCAGAAATAACACTCAATTAAAAATTTTCTTTTCCTTCTTCGTAAGTCAAAAAATGAAATGAGTGGAGCTGATTCCATTGCAGTCCAAAATCACATGTAGTAGATCGTTTTTGTGCTGGCAGGTGATGCCAGCCCTTTCTGCTGGCTATCACCTCAAGTATATTTCACACCTGTGGGAAACATGTAGTCACTGCCAGCAACATCACAACCGGTCAAAACACGTTAATCCAATGGTTCCAATTCCCACTGGAGCCATGGAAAAAGATTACTGTTAATGTTACTAGGTCACCAGGGAATAGATTAACATTTCGACTTTACCGTGCTCCCATTCCCACATGACACCATTACAGCGAAATATTGGTAAATAAATTGTTTTCAGTGTGTGTGAATAGGGTAAAAATAACCTGGAAACCTTTATTACAAAACAACTGTAATACTAGGTTGTCGTTTTGTTGACATGACCTTACTCACTGGCACTTTAAATTGTAACAATGTACGTACGTGGCACATATTCAGCTTGTGTGTATTTCTGTGCACTTCTGACTACTGTGACTCTTCTCTGGATTTGTTTGCTTGACTTACTCTGTGTTCAGTAATATAACAGGATCTTTTGCTTCTCACCACAGGCACAGTCCATTCCGGCAACACAAGACCAAAGATAAACATGAGATTGACCGCATGACACTTACTATGGTAAGCCAGTTTGTAAATGTGCTCTATAATATAGATAGGGATAGATGGATGGGTTTGTGTGTGTGTGTATATATATGTGTGTGTGTGTGTGTGTGTGTGTGTATATATATATATGTATATATATACATACATACATACATATATACATATATATATATATATACACACACACATACACACGTACTACCAGTCAAAAGTTTGGACACACCTTCTAATTCAATGTTTTTTATTTTATACATTGTAGACCGATGCTGAAGGCATCAAAACTATGAAAAAGCGCATGGAATTATGTAAGAATCAAAAAAAAAAAAAGTGCAAACAAAGGAAAATGTTTTAGATTTTAGGTTCTTTAAAGTAGCCACATTTTGCGTTGATGACAGCTTTGCGCACACACTTGACTTTCTCTCAACCAGCTTCATGCGGTAGTCACCTGGAATGGTTTTCCAACAGTCTTGAAGGAATTCCCATGTACGTTGAGCACTTGTTGGCCGCTTTTCTTTCACTCTGCAGTCCAATTATTCCCAAACCGTCTCAGTTGGGTTTAGGTCAGGTGATTGTGGAGGCCAGGTTTTCTGATTTAGCACTCCTTCACTCTCCTTCTTGGTTAAATAACCCTTACATAGCCTGGAGGTGTGTTTTGGGTCATTGTCCTGTTGAAAAACAAATG
>JAOTRR010000010.1:11306288-11320029 GCA_028570945.1 Gogo arcuatus
TTCACCACTCGAAGATAAACTTCATATCTTCGCGCAACCGTGTAATATCCTCTATTTATTCATTAAATTAGAATGCAGTACTTTTTCATATTTTAAGTGACATAACTGCATTGAGATTATATGCATTTACTTTCCTGGTGTTTTCTCATTAAGATTTTACACAACTCTCATGGTCTGTATTTAGGGATCTAACCACTAGTTGCTGAAACCTTATTGTTTTTGCTTATGTTTTTCATATTTGTATTTAAGTAATTTTTAAGTTGGAGAGATGTGAAATTTGCTCAATAGTACTCTCTCCAGCTACTCAGGCAAGAGGCAAGCCTATAACTAACTAATGATTGGTTGCATGGATTTGTGCAAAACTGAGATGGGAAAGTCAGGACAATTCTGCTGATATCTGCAAAATATGGGTCATGGTCATACGGAGTGGGGCGAAGTCAGATAGCGGTTTCTCAGGAACCCTAAATCTGATAGAGGTGAAATTTGGTATACTGCATCTTTGTGATAATCTGAAAGAGGATTTTTATCCTTGAAAGGCAGTCACTCTAGGGACACACTGGTACAAGAGTTCCTGGGGGTTGCTTGATTTACAGATGGGCATCATGATAGAAAAATCTCACACTCTTTTTTGTTTCACTGATTTATTTTACAAATGAATATTAAAAATATTGATGGATTTTATGTGCTATTTATTTTTAAAATGCTACCAGGAGTTGCATTTAGATTGGAAATATTATTTACTTCTTTTCACTATCCTGACATACTGCACTAGCATAGTTTAGCAGTAAAAATGGACAAATGTCCCTATCCGTCCACCTCCACTAAGCAAACTAGCATTGTGTCTCAAATTGTACATTTATGTACTTTTCTAGATTATTGAATATTAACATTAATTGGTTTTTCTATTACAGTTAGTGTTTAAATTTTTAAAACCTTCAAACCTACAGAAAGGTGTGTTTTACATCCCAGTCTTCTGGATTTTCGAAATTACTTTTGAATATAAGGTCAGAGTTCTTGATTTGAGACACCGCCCATGATGATAACAATGCCGACGAAGTTTTAAAAAGAAACAGAGCTAGTCTGTGTATCACTGTGCAAGAAATCTACACACTTTTTACAGTTTGACTTTGACCACAAACAGAGGATGTTTTGGCTCTAACATGCCATGTTTTGAATGTCACTTTTAAATCTTTCAGATGTACCCAAGATACGCAATGTTGCTCGCATTGCCGCTGCTTCTACACGCACCCACAAAATCATGTCAGGTTTAAACCAGACTCTTTCGCTTCACATCGGCCCGTATCACCCATCTCCAGTATTCAAGGAGTGTTCTTTTGTAGGGATGGGAATTGATAAGTTTTTATTGATACAGATGCCATTATCGGTTCTGCTTATTGGTCCAATTCTTCATTGATTCCCTTATTGATTCCTGATCAATTTTATGTGTGGAAAAAGTAGGCGTAAGCAGGTTTTCAGTGTCAATGCAGCTGTTTTATTAACAGTGTCTGCCTAATAACATTTGAACAGGTTTTGCTGGTTGGCGGGTAATGGGTGTGACGAGCAGCTGGCAGTAGTCTCAGAGCTATCTGTAGCAGCAATCTAAGCTTACTAGAAAAATGTCACAGGTTCAGGTGGGTTGGGTCAAAAATTGACAAAGCAGTGTCCCAACTAAGTTATAGCAAACATTGTGTGCAATAGGCTTTGCATTATAGGCTCTTTGAATTGTATGCAATAGGCTAGGCTGTGATTCCTAGACCACCTTCCAACCTTTCACCTGTCTCTCTGAAACACGCACGCATGCACTGGAGGGTAGTGATGCGCGGGTTGATATGCTTCACCTACGAATTTTTCCCCTAAGCTGTATACGTAGCTTTTGTTCAGAATACACCACCAAACCCTTTTTTGGGGGGGAGGGGGTCAGAAAGAAGTCCTTGTCGCTGGTCAGGCTAACACTGACGATATGGCCAACTTAATCAGAGAAAAGTTAAAAACAGGTGATGCTAAGGTTGCTCTTTGAAATAGGTTAAATCCTGGAACTGTGGACTCTATTCCTTTTATACACAGTGCAGCCAAACACCAGGCTAAAAAAGACAGTAGGCTACTGTTTTGTTAAAGTTCACCATGAAGGGGTGAAGGATGCATTGTGTGTGTGAGACAGAGTTCATGTTTTTAATTGATTTTGCTGCTATTCAACAATAAAGAACACCATTTGGAACAATTTGTCTTTATTTAGTAGCCTAGCCACAGACGATATTAGGCCAAGGTACAGTAGGCTATGCCTTTCAATCTGTGGATTATGCTTGTTAAGAAAACATTATCCTTGCTTTGTGATGTGGATGCCATCGCTGTACAGGCTAAAGCTGATGGGGGTCAGGTTGGGTCCGGGTGGTTGATTAACGCATGTTTTTGCTAGTTGGGCGGTGCAGGTTGGGTGGGTGCGGGTATTAAAAAACCCTGACTCGCGCATTTACTATAAGCCACGCTTTGCCCACGTCTTCCTCTCTGCAGTGACTGCTTCTTGTTGCAAATTTCCAGCAGCAAAAATACTGAGTTTGATATTGGACGCAGGGTTTGACATTTATGAAGCATGTATTTTTGCAATGCGCCACGGTCAGAAAAACATGCCAGAATCGATAATCTCTGAGGCGTACGATTCCGATGGATTGGATAATTTGTAACCTGGTTCTCGATTCCCATCCCTATTCTTTTGGCTTTTAGTTACTTATGTTACAAATAAGTTTCTGATGTTTTGAAATGTTAAAATGGTACATTATTCCTATATTATAAATCTGGAATGCAAAAAAATGTTGGGTGGCCAAGGCTTGGGGTCACAGAAAATGTATAATATCCATTTGGATTTTTGCCCAAAGGGTTTGGGAATCTCTACTGTAGTAACTGATCTGGTCACATTCAAATTGGCTGTGAGGGGGTGGTGGTGGGGTTGTTTTTTTTTTGTTTTGTTTTTTTTGTTTTTTTTTGCATATATCTCTTAAAATAAGATGTAAAAAAAAAAAAATTTCTTCTTTTTTTTGATGAAACCATAAAAATTTGCTGTTTACCAGTTAATCCTGCCCACTCAAATTTATGCTGATTTGCGTAATATGCAAAAAGGATTTTTAGATTTTTGCCATATATTCACAAAATTGGTGTCTGATTACTAATCTGCACTAGGGTCCGCACTACGGATACTCATTTTGATTTTTTTTTGTAACTGCCGACACTCACTAACTGACCATTTAACTGTTAACCAACAAGATTAAAATGTACTATTTAGAATGGGCGGGTGTCTGTGAACCATTAAAAAAAAACAATACAAGTGGGCTTTTTTTCCCCCCCATAAGAAGGGGTTTATTTTTACATGTACAAATAGCAGCATAAACAACAGAACATGATTCGCATATCAACGTTACACAACTGCAGCGCTGCTATGAACGGCGTAAAACAGACGAAATAAAAGGCCAATAGGCCTACGTGAAAAATATTTAACTTAAATGTTTAATTAAATAGCAATGAACAAAAACAGACTAATGAAACGAAAACACATTGAATCTTCTGACGCTGGGTGCTCTGTGTAGTCTCGGCATAATAGCCTAGATCTCCTGTGTAGTTCTACTTTTTACTCACTTCATTTTGCTCAGAATCAGCAAAATATGGCTGTGGGATTTTAAAAAACAAAAAAAAAAAATAACCCTGTTGAGATTTGGAAATATGGCCACCAAATGCCAGTCAATCCTAGTAGGGTGGAACTTTATTTACTCAAACAGCTGTACCTTGGGACTGGTTGCATGGATTCACACAATTTGAAAGATATGTTTAATACAAGGTTCTGAGGAAGTCTGCAAGGTTTAGGGTGTGGTTGTCAATACAGGGTAGAGTAAATTTCAAATAGCTGTTTCTTATGAGTAATGCCAATTGATTGGAAATTTGGTGTGCTACGTTGTGCTAATCTGTGAAGGATTTTTTTAATGATGACTGGGTTACTTCAAAAACATGACTACCATCAGCCAGTCAGATTTCAGCAGGCATTTCACGCAAGTAGCATTGAGTTATTGTCACAACACATGTATGTACCTCTCTGGTCTCTGTTCTTTGTAACTTGGCAAAACTGGTCACATGAGCTGATATTTGCTAAGAGTGCTTGGACCTCACATTTGCATCTATATTAATGGTTATGTTTGGTTACAGTATTCTCCGCCACTGATTCCTCCTCGTGGAGAAGTGAATGCTGCTGATGCATTCGACATTGGCTCTTTTGATGAGGAGGACACCAAAGGCATAAAGGTAGTATAGCATCAGTCCAACCAAAAAGCAACACTTTAGTACCCACTCTGTGTAATTTATTTGTTTGTTTGTTTATAATGGTAGACCTTGGCTTCAAGCCAACCAGTTATGTTTTAAAGATTTTCTAAAGTTTAAACACTGAGAGAACAGTAGGAAATTGAATTTTTATTCTGGTTCAGTGTTGTTCCTGTGAACTCTAGTGAAGTAGAACAAAAGACTGTTTATTGCACTTTATTTTTTATTGCAAGAGCTGCAGAAGTGCTGAGCAATTTGTGCCTGTTTGCTGGGGGGTCATGATTGTTGCTCATGTGTGTTTTTTTACTAGAACAAGTCATACACTTGTTTCACTTTCTCTTTTTGACTCTCATACAGACACAGTCCTGCATGTAAAGTCCTGTCAGCTTTAGGCTTGATTCAGTTTACAACAAAGCTGTGCAAATGGTTTTCCCATGAGATCTAGTTGGCATGTGCCACTTGCTTTATGCTTTCTTTGCTGTCTTGAATGTAGTATTCTTTTCTTTGGTTCTGGGTTTCAGCTGTTGGACAGTGATCAGGAGCTGTATAAAAACTTTCCCCTGGTGATCTCAGAACGCTGGCAGCAGGAGGTGGCTGAGACGGTGTATGAGGCAGTCAACAGTGACACGGATAAGAACGAGGCACGCAAACGAGCCAAGAACAAGCAGCAAGGCCATGAGGAGGGTGAGGTTTTAACATACACACAGACAACAATCAAAAATCCCTTTGTCGGGGCTCCTAAGTGGAGTAACAGAAAAGCGTTCAACCTATTATCTGGAGATCGCAAGTTTGAATTCTGATTATGCCACTTCCATGGCTGGGAGCCCAAGAGAGCAAAAAAGGGAGTGAGGTGTGGCATACTCTCTCTCCTGTCAATCACAGTGACACTAGCCAATCATGGGCATCTGTGAGCTCATGCATGCAGAAGCGGATGGATAGTGCATTCCTCCAGATGTTTTCTCTGATGTTACATGAGCAGCAGTTTGAAAAGATGCAATTGGCTAGCTTTCACCTGCCTCAGAGGAAGCATATGATAGATATTTGATAGATATTTACAATTGCAGATATCTTTTATTTAGGCCAAGTGATTATTATGAATAATGTCCATGTTTCCAAATGTGTGTGAGTCTTAAAAATTCAATTAGGCTATTATGTAATAGTAAGCACAAACGCTGCCTGCCTAGCACAGTTGCAAGAAGGTGCAGCATTCTTTGCAGAAATCTATCTCAAGAAGATAATAATACATAGGCACCTTCCATTTTTCTTCATGTATTGCACAGATGGCCAAGCATCACGGTAGCTGTATGTGCTACCACTTTTGCCCACCATTTTACAACCATATTTGCTGTTTTCATAGGAACACATACCTGCTCTTTCATGCAATTATCCAATCAGCCAATCTGTGGCAGCAGTGCAAATAATAAAATCCTGAAGATACCTGTCAAGAGCTTGATGTTCACATCGAACAACAGGGGGGAAAATGCGATCTTAATGACTGGTTGTTGGCAGACAGGCTGGTTTGAGTACTTGAGAAACTGCTGATCTCTTGGTATTTTTCGCACGCAACAGTCTATAGAGCTTACACAGAATGGTGTGAAAAACGTCCAATGAGCAGAAGTACTGCAGACAGAAACACCTTGTTGACTTTTATCTCAAACCCAAATGTCTTCAGTGTATAGCAAAAACAAAAAAATTGGCCTTGCCATTCAATCCAATTCCAAAATATATATTAAAGTTTCTGCTAAGTAATTTTGGTGCTGGTCACGGTGTCCAGGAAGGACCAGACAAATGAGTATAATTCCTGTCATGTGTTAAGTATGACTGCTGTCAAACAATGAAATTTTGGGCTGTACAAGAATGACACAATCAAGTAAAATTAATGTTTAACACAGTCAAGCTTTAAATAAATGTAAATAAAATCAACAGGCCTATAAATGCAACAAACAACCGAAAACAAAACTTCCGTTAATGGAAAAACATTACTTTGACACCGCTGCAAATAACATTTCATTTATTTTTGTTTTAACTAGATTGAAATGCATTTAAAAAAGCACCCAAACATTACCTTGCAGCGCGTATTCTCAAATGTATGACTTTTCTGCTTCTGTGCAACTGGACCATATGTCTCCATAACCTCAACATGTTCCTTACTGTCTTAATTGAATGTATATATGCCTGGGTGACAGGAATTGTTAATTCTGTAATTGAATAACATAAGTGGATTTTCTGTGCATGTCAGCAGAAAGTTTCATCTGTAAGAGCACCCAGAGTCTGGCCTTCAAACAAACCCCTGTTGATGAGCAGTTTCAGCATTCTGTAGCTAAGATGTGGACTTTGCTAGATGTCTAATTTTCTCTGATAAAACAATGGATATTAAAGGGAATTGAGAACTATTTATCAAATTACAGGAATCCCATTTGAATTCCCAAGTCACTTTTGGAAACATGACCACTGTAGCTGTGATTTGCTTAAAACAATGTTTCTAAAGCTGTGGCTATATGAATTAGAGGCTAGCAGCAGGTAATGATAGTACCACAGTGGTAGCATGCTTAAACAGCTACAGTTAATTGGGGACTTTTTTTTTTCTTCAGTATAGTGTATATTCATTTAAAGTGTAGAAAAGGCCCTTAGTTACCATAAAAATTATATGTACTTTATTTACTTTGAGATGTTTGTCCTTTCAGAGAATATTTTTACTGATCATGGTGTCTAACAGAAACTTAATTTGCCAGTTATGCAAAGATTTTATTTTTAAACTGGTAGTTACCTGTAAACAGAAACGGGGGGGGCTGTCTATAGCCCCTTTTACACAGCCTGTTCAAGGAGGGAATGTTGTACCTTTATTTTGCCTCGCTGTTCTGTGTAAAAGGTCTAAATACGAAATGGGGATTCCATGTTGTTCTGCCTCTGAGCCAGAAGGGTTAGTAGTAATAGAGCTAGAATCGATGTCTGTGTAAAAGGGACAAGCCGGCATGGTGGGACAGGGGTGTAACATTTTTGATATTGACCACCTTTCTGAAACCAGCGCAAATTCAAACGTCTTGAGTGTCTAAGGTCCGCGTGCCTTTCTGCCTCAAATCTTTTCCCACTTCTCTTAAATTTCTCCTCCAACATTTTATCGATCGCACAAACATGTTACTCAACAACTGTACTTGCATTTGAAGACTGGTATTAATGTGCATGGCTAGCAAAAGCACCTCAGCTCTCAGTTCACCCGCCGCTATTGTTTTGAAAGCAACGCCGGTATGCTGGGGGTATTGGTATTTCTGATGCATAGTATGTTGTATGTCACCCTAGACGCCGACGCTCTGTTGTGTTGCACGTCTTGCGTCTGGTTCCAGAATGCCAGCACGCAATGTAAAAAAACTAAAAAAACAACTCTGGTGCAGGTTTTATTGGGTTCAGTGTAAACAACCGAAGCCAGAATATCGAGGGGTCTTCTGAAAGGCAATAATATGGAATATCTGTTTAAAAAGGGCTAGAGTGTACAATCAAGAGACGCCTTCGTGAATTTACCTCAAGATGCAAACCAGTGGCAACACTCAAGAACAGAACAGTCAAATTAGACTTTGCTAGAAAACCTACCCAGTTCTGGAACAAGATTTTTTGGACCGATAAAACCAAGATTAACTTTTACCAGAATGATTGGAAGAGAAGTGTATGGAGAAGGAAATGAGGGGCTCATGATCGAAAGCATACCACATCATCAGTCAAACATGGTGGACATGGCTGCCAGTGGAATTGGGTCACTGGTGTTTATTGATGTGACTGCTGATAGAAGTAGCAGGATGAATTGTGAAGTACATAGAGCTATACTTTATCTGACATTTCAGATTCATTCAAATGCTGCAAAACTGATAGGACAGCACTTCACAGTACAGATGGATAATGACCAAAAATATACCGCGAAAGCAACCCAGGAGCTTCATAAAGCAAAAAAATGTCATGTTCTTAAATGGCCAAGTCAGTCAACCTAATTGAGCATGCTTTTCACTTAGTGAAGACAAAACTGAAGGCAGAAAGACACGCAAACAAGCAGCAACTGAAGACAGCCGCAGTAAAGGCCTGACAAAGCAGCTCAAGAGAGGAAACTCCGCATTTGGTAGTGTCTGCACACTGCAGACACTTGACTGCAAAGGATTTGCATCGAAGTCTTAAAAATTATGCTTAGTTTTATAGTTGCTAGTTTGTCCACTTACTTTTGACCCTGTGAAAATGGAGGGACTATGTTTAAAAAAAAAAAAAAAAAAGGCTACCAGTCCTAAATGGTTACTGCAATATTTTTGTTCAACCCCTTGAATTAAATCTGAAAGTCTACTCTTCAATCACATCTTGATGGCTTCATGGTGGTTGATGGTTTCAGAGCCATTGTGGTGGTGTACAGAAGCAAAATTGCAAAAACTTGTCGCTGTCCAATTACTTATGAACCTGACCACATGTACATGCACATGCGTGTGCACACAGTGGGGTTCAAAAGTCTGAGGCCACTAGTGAAAATGCTTCCATTTTGCATTCTTTTCTAATTTAATACACCAGTTTTCATTGCATATTACATCAGTTTTCTACACCTGTATCTGCATGACTTTTTGCATTGTGGTGCTGCCATGTGATTGGCTGATAACTGCATGAATGTGTAGGTGTGCATTTCTTTGAATTGTTCTTTTTCTGTGACAGAACGATTGTACATCTTTAATCAAAAAAAGAAAACAAGAACCGAGAATTTGGTGCACACATTTTTAATTTATTTTGGGTTTTCTGAAATCAACACAGGGTCAAAATTTTACATACGGGGTCAAACTTGTGACCAGATGCTTTTGGTAGCCATCAACAAGCTTCTGTCAGAATTCTGGTTGGATATTTGACCATTCTTCTTAGCAGAATTAGATTTCAATTCAGTTTTTTTGGTTTCCTGGCATGGACCTGACTTTTAAGCACAGTCCACATATTTTTGATGGGGTTGAGGTCAGTACTGTGGGAAGGCAATTTTAAAAGCTTAATGTTATCCTGCTTTATCCATTCCACAACCATCTAGCTGATGGTTTGAGGTTTTGCTGAAGAATTCTGAGGTAGTCCTCCTCCTTCACAAGTCCATCCACTTTGTTTAACCATGCTTAACAGTTGCTTAACAGTAGGTACAGTGTTCTTCTGGTTGAATGCCTCATCTTTACTTCTCCAAACATACCTCTGGTCATTGTGGCCAAACAACTCAATCTCGTCTGACCATAGAAATTTTCTCCAGAAGGCTTTTTCTTTGTCCATGTGGTCAGCTGCATGTTTAGTCCATGTTTAGTTGAGCTTGAAGGTGTCGATTTTGGCTCAGGGGCTTCTTTCTTGGACAGCAACCCATGGCAATGTAAAATTAGCTTGAATGTCGACAGTGTTCATGGAAGGCCTGTGCTTTGGTGGTTCCTGGGTTGTTCCTGATCATCCAAACCAATTTTCTCTTAGCTGATGGTGACAGTTTGGGTCTTCTTCCAGACCTTGGCAAAGTGGCTACACATCACAATAACTTTTACTTGACAGACAAACCCTTACTGAAGATCTCTTACTATTCACAAGCTCCCATTTTAAGGCCACTTTTAGGCCATAGTAAAGCATATGACAACCACCCATCACCAACAGATATGACTCCTAGTCCCCTAGAATACTTTAATGTTGCTTATAAAACAGTAACATGGTCTTATTGGTGTGATGAATGAAACAGTTGTCTACTTTTTCCTTTTTCCACTTTTTGTTTTGCAATTATTGAGCATGTGGTGTGCCCTACTCCTCTTTCAACTACTTGTAATGAACTGTATGTAATATAATGAACAGCATGTTTTCATGCAGCAGAAGGGGACAAGTTAATAAATGTACTTCTCAGTATTTTTGCCAAGTGTATGCAATGACATTCTGACACTATAACAGACCAGGGCACAAACAAATAGTGCGGAGCCACGTGCAGCTTGCCCTCCTCTTTATCCAGAGTTGATCTAAAATAGTTTTGCTTCAATCATTTGCTTCAATTACTCTTGCATAAGGACCATGATTTCATGCTGTACTATATGTATATTAAGAATTTTACTTAGACTATACACTGTTTTAATACGTATTAAGCTAGAAATTTGTGTCAACACAAATACATAAATAAATATTTTTGAGTATTTAAGCTACTGCTGATTTCCTGGGATTTTTCACACACATCAATCTCTAGAGTTTATACAGAATGGTGCAAAAAACAAAAAACATACTGTGAGTGAAGGGTCTGTAGGCTGAAACACCTTGTTGAGAGAATTCAGAGGAGAATGAACAAGAAGCTGATAGGAAGTCTATAGTACATCAAATAAGCACTCTTTACAACCATAGTGAGCAGAAAAGCATCTCTGAACACACAACATGTCAGAGCTTGAGGTGGATGGGCTAGAACAGCAGAAGACCACATCTAGTTCCACTCCCGTCAGCCAAGAACAAAAATCTGAGGCCATCATGGGCACAGACTCACTGAAATTGGACAACTGAAGACTGGAAAAAGATTTTTTTTTTCCCGGTGATTTTTTTTTTTCCCCCTCCTTCTTTTTTTCTAATTTTCAGCTGTCCAGATTGGTGAGGCTATATCCATGATGGCTTCAGATTCCTGTTCTTGGCTAACAGTGGAACTCAATGTGGTCTTCTGCTGTTGTACCCCATTCACCTAAAGTTTGCTGTTTTGTGCATGCCGAGATACTTTTCTGCTCACCACAGTTGTAAAGAGTGATTATTTGAGGTACTATATCCTTCCTGGCAGCTCAAACCAATCTGGCCATTTTCCTCTGACCTCTCAATCAGCAAGGCTTTTCTACCCACAGAAGTGTGCTTGTTTTTCGCACCATTCTGTGTAAACTCAAGAGACCGTTGTGTGGGGAAAATCCAGGAGATCAGCAGTATCTGAAATACTCAAACCAACCCATCTTGTACCCAACAATCATTCCATGATTGAAGTCACAGAGATCACATTTTCCCCCATTCTGATGTTTGATGTGAACATGAAACTCTGAAACTGTTGATCTGTCTCTGCATTATTTTATGCATTGTGCCACTGCCACCTGATTTGGATAACTGCATAAATGAGCTGGTGTACAGATGTTCCTCAAAGTGAACAGCGAGTGTATATTCACATTGCATGATTTTAAGAGCGGAGTCTTCTAATAAATAGTAAAGCACATTGCTTTTTGATAAAGCTGAGAGGACCCTTCTCAAGCCAGGGGAGTGTGAACATATGACTCCTGTGATGCTCTGGAATCAGTTGTCGAAGACTGTTAATACTGAACCGATGGTGTTTCTCAGACTGGTAAAGAGCTTTGGGAAATGGCCAACCCTCCATACTGTTTTTGTTTTTTGTTTTATTTTTTTGCTTAGACTATGCACTGGGCAAGGACTGCATCATGCATGGCTACATGCTGAAGCTTGGAAATCCATTCCTGACTCAGTGGCAGCGTCGATATTTCTACCTGTTTCCTAACCGTGTAGAATGGAGAGGAGAAGGCGAGTCTAGGGTAAGTATGCAATTTTCAAGGCTGCAACTAACGTTCTTTTGATAATCTGTTGATTTAATATGTTAATATTTCTTTTGATTAATTAGTTGGATTATTTTAAAATGTATTTAATATTCCTTAGCAGCATTTCAGTCAGCTAATACTACTACAGTACTCTTAACTAGGCTTAATTAAATAACAGGTCACTAACTGCAGTATAACATTTACTTAGATTATCTGTCAGATTAAATCTGTCACAGCATGAGATTATTAAGTGCTTATGTTGACCAAATGAGCCACCAAATCTAATGCAAGGTGACTGTATTCAGTACATATTTTACTGGTTTAAAATAAAGGCAAACACTCAGTTAGCTAAATGCATGATGCTTATTGCATTTTGCTTGCCATGTATGCGCACAAGGCATTTGCATTTTTAGTGTGTGGAATCAACTCGAACTTTGAGGCCGACTCTTTTTCAATGCCTAGAATCAACCTCATTGTAAAATGAAAGCAGGATGGAGACTTGACACACAATGTTTATTAGAAATATATATTGTGTATACTGAGAAACAGTACTGCCCAACACTGCATAATGCACATGCTTCATGATGTGTTTTGATGTGAAAAAACATTTGTCTTGTAGACTAATCACATTTGAGACCATGTTCAGTCTTTTTAAACTCAATATAAAGTTGCCATACAAAGTACCTCCTTTTATTTTATTTTTTTTAATTATTTATAATAGGGCAGTAAAGATAGACAAGCATTAACATAAATGTGCAATACAGTTAGAACACTAGGTAAGCTCGGACAACTCGAACCATGACGTGACCGTTAATAAGCATGGTTCAAACTGGGACGTTATACTTCCACTGTCTGAATGATTGATTACAAATCAAAATATTACGCCCATGAAAACACATTGTCATGAGGCACACAGCATAGTTTAGTGTTTCCATACCTTAAAGGAGTTGTTCTTTGTTGCAAGGCTCTGGGTTTCTGATCAGAAGGTTGTGGGTTCAAGCCCCAGCACCACCAAGCTGCCTCTGTTGGGCTTTTGAGCAAAGTACTTAACCCATTCTGCTCCAGGGGTGCTGTGTCAAGACTGACCCTGTGCTCTGACCCCAGGTTCCTAAGAAGCTGGGATATGCGAAAAAAATAATTTCACTCTGCTGTAACGTATATGTGACTGATGATGGCTTAGTCTATAGGAAGTGACAGTGCACCACAGTGTGCTTCATAACACAACTAATCGCGAATGAAATTTGCTGGCAACCATTTTATCAAAGTTTATTAATTTTGTTGATTAGTTATTGCAGCCATATAATTATCTTTGTCCTTATGTCTCATCCTTAGCTATTTGAATTAATGCTTTTAATTATGCGTGTATAATATAAACAAGACAGAGACTAAAAAAAATAAGAATACGCTTGATTAAACAAATGTGTTTTACATCAGCATATTTTGGAACACTGTTTCAGAGCAGTTAACGTGCTACTAGTAGAAGTCTCTTCTGCTGGGATTAATGCTCAGGACAAACGGGCTTGCCTCAGCTGAGGGTAGTGCTCTGGGATGGGCTGTACAGCTTCAGAGTAGCAAGATATGCCAGAACTAAACCATTTAGATCTATAAAAGTTTTATGCAGGACTTTGTAGTCAGTGCACGACTTAATAGACAGCTGTTAGTTTTCATAAGACTGGCATTAAATTAATCTTTTTTTTTTTTTTTTTTACATTAATCTAGTTAAAGCCAGCCTGTCATGTGTTGTAATGGGAGAGCCAGCCAGTCATGTGTTTTAGTAGGTCCAATCAAGAGACACAAAAACGTGTGCTAGTTTTTCAGCATCATGTGGAGAATATACTGTAGCTATGTTTCATGACTGATCATACGTTTTGCGCGCACACACACACACACCGATCAGCCATAACATTATGACCACTGACAGGTGAAGTGAA
>JAOTRR010000010.1:11330163-11340731 GCA_028570945.1 Gogo arcuatus
TCACTGAACTTCCCTCACATTTTCTTCTTGCCAGTCCTAGAACTGGCGACCCTTCCGGCCCAAGGCTGCTTCTGTATGTAACAGAGCCATGTATGCCGATATCCTGTTTGTGGACTTTATTTCTTCGTTCAGTACAGTTATTCCTGATCTAAAACTGAGCAAACTTTCACAAATGACAGTTGATCAGCCCACATGTAAATACATCTACAGCTTCCTGACTAATCATAAGCAGTATGTGCAAATTGGACCTGATCTCTCCACTTACTGATTCATATGCATAAGTGCATCACAGGGCTATGTGCTCTCTCTCCTCTTGTACTCACTGTATAATAATGACATCCAGTGATCCCTCAGTAAAATTACTGAATTTGCAGACAAGACAATGCCACAGGTCTAATAAGGGACAGGGATGAGAGGTAAGCATCTATGGGAAGTGACCCATTTCACTAGGTTGTTCAGCTAACAACCTGGACGTCAATGCCACCAAGACTGGAAATGATGATAGATTTCAGGAAACACCCTGACTTCTGTAAATTTCTGGGCACCATCACTCTGTTGCAATGAAAACATCACTTCCATCATAAAGGAATAGCATTTTCTACTTAAGACATTAAAAAAAAAAACTCAGCTTCCATCTAGAAAAGGCTTTAAAGCACTCTGAAGCAATACCAACAGGCAACTGAACAGTTTCTTCACCAAAGCCATCTCCCTCCTTAACCAGAATAGAGATCCTGATTCTTAATCTGATCAAGTAGCTCTCATCTACTTCATAGTGAGGGTAGATAAATAGATAACACCCCCAATGATTTACTTCCTTTAAGAATGCTTGGACTGAGGACAATGGCTGCATTACTAACTTTGTCCAATATCTACAATCTTGACCACCAGTGATGACTCGAAGGAGCAATTCTTCACCTACCCTATCACAGTGTATCACAGCACTTTGAACCACATATCTCTGCGGTCCCATAGGTTTATTACTGCCTTTCTGATGGAAAATCACCTCCGCTGGGGTACAGAATAGAATCACAGATCCATATGTAATGAGCATTTTGTGTGATGGAGTGAAATAAAAAAAAAAATCACGTCGTATCCTCCTGAGTTTGATCTAAGCAGAATGCTTATGTTACTTGTCTTTGACTTGCCCATTATTATAATTTAAACATGATTTAAACTTGGAAAAAAGTATTCCATAGTTAATTACTTCTCTGAAAACAAGCACTGCCTGTTTGTGCTCACTTAATTTGAATTTGCTTATTTAGAATACCACTGTTACCTCTGTTCTCTAGCAAAACTCAACCTTTCCTATATTCATGATGTAAATTTTGGATGGTGCAAATTTTTGCACCTTGTGTGTGCACGTTTCAGAAATGGGCAGGCAGTCAGTCATGTAGGTTCCATAAGACACACTGTATAATGTCTGACCCTAGAAATTGTGCCTCAGATTCTAGAAATGGTTTCATTAGTGTTAAATTGAGCAGTATCAGGTAAATATGCTAAATGTGTATTTTAAGTTTAATATATTTGTGTATATTAAGCACAAATCTGTAACATTTATAGCAACGTTGCATTCTTATTTGATCAGAAACAATGCTAGGCTTAGAATTGCATACTGTAACTTCAGATGGAGATTTTGTTAAAATTAATAAAAATTTTGGATGTTTAAAATGCTATGGACAGTGATATGTTTCTGAAACCACTTATGCAGAAGTATTTATGTGAAATGCTGCATGATAGTCAAGGGTTGCAAATTTCAAATAAATAAAAAAAACCACAAACTTCAACGCATGCTGTTATGACAAGCCAGTACGTTAGCATACTATCTAGTATTACATTGTATTAGCTTAAAAAAGGCAGCAGTAGTTTTTGTCAGCAAGCAGAAGCTGGGTGATTCCCCCAGATCTTTAAAGTCTGATGTATGGAAGCACTTAGACTTCTCAGTAAGTTATGATGCTGACGGCCAGTAAGCAATGGACCAAAACGTTACAGAATGCCGAATCCTCTAAATAGGTGTACGATACATCAGCGATAATATCGCAAACATACACATGCATGCACACAAACCCTCTGCTGCATTCAAGCAGTGTTTCTCAGTGGATTCAGTCTGGACTAAAGAAGTCACTGCAGTCATTGGATTCATATTCGGTGGTGGATAATGGAGGATTAAAATATGAAACACCTACATCTACAGAGAGCTGTGTGAAACTGACAACACAAGCTAACAGCAGAGTAAGAACAGTTCTGTGTTTCACACACCCCTGTGGGAGTCAGTCCAGGTGAAAGCTTCTTTAATTTTGTTATTCTAATGCATAGCTTTTCTTTCTTTATATACTGCTAAAAATCTGAATGGATCACTTAAATATGGTTGTTTAATCACTTGAAAATGGAAAACTAAGGCTCATATTCAGGCAGTGCTTGTTTTCGTTGTATCGAAAATGTTTTGAGACACCACCAATATAATGTTCTTCTCATTATTCAGTATTTTCCCATAACTCACTGGTCTATCTTCTCTACAGCAAAACTTGTTAACAATGGAGCAGATAGTGACTGTTGAGGAGACACAGATCAAGGACAAGAAATGCATCCTGCTGAGGATCAAAGGAGGCAAACAGTTTGTCCTGCAGTGTGAGGTAGGACCACCTCCCTTGTGCTGAGTCATAAGCCTCCGTCACTCTAAAAACCAGGACAAAATTGCCATGCCATTACCAGTCATGTTTGGGCTTTGCATCATTCGCACTTGCAGCTTTCAAACAATATTTTACTGGGGTGAATGTGTGCATTCACAATTTCCTTGAAAAATTGTTTAGGTACGATTTGCTATGCACTAACTTTTAGTCTTTGATTTTTCAGCAGCAGTAATCTTACTAATGCTGTAGGAAAAAAGTTTATCTGCAAAATTTATGATCTATTTTTGTCTTGTTCTATTTCAGGCATAACAATCATAGCATTGCTACAGAATAAACTATATCTACACATCGCATGTTGCCATTTTGAAATTGGTTTATCCTTTATCACTTTGTTCCACAGAGTGACCCAGAGTTTGTACAATGGAAGAAGGAGCTGAACGAAGCGTTCACAGAGGCCCAGAAGCTGCTGCGTCGTGCTCCCAAAGTAATCGGCAAGGGCCGTGCTAGCGTGGTGGAATTGTCCAAACCACCACTCACACACCGCAACAGCAACGGCCTGTGAGCCACTGTTGTCTTTTGCCCCAACCCTTCCTCATAATCATGCTTTCTTTTACACTTGGAGACATTGCACCACCTGTTTCAGCTTACCCTCCATCTTTGCCACAATCAATAAAGCATGTAAATGTATAAAGACAGTCCTCCAAATGGTCTGTCTGGAGTTCTACTTGACCATAACTCTTGTTTTGTCCGTCCAGCACGTGCACACACCCACTTCCAGATTCACGCACTGGGGCAGTTGCTGTTCTTGGACAACAGTGAAGGACCATTGTTAATGTCGATGCTGAATGAAGACATTTATGTGGACTGAATGAACACAAATGAGGCATACGGTGACATTGAGTCCTTGCTCTTCTCCCTACCTTGCACCTCTTTCTCTTTTAATCTGTGAACTTCCTCCTTACTCAGTGTTTTTTCCCCAGGCAGGGCCTGGCATCAGCTGTCCATGACCCAAGCACACATGTACATAGACTGGAGTGTTGTGCTATGGGAAGCTGAATCCTGTGCTCCTGCTGCTGTTCCCTCTACTGTGAATGTGTTGGTCTCTGTATGCTCAGGATGAAGCTCTCTGTGTGAAGATGCTGGTAGTGGGCTACATGGGTCCATGCATGCAGAGATTGTGGGCTGCGTGCTGTTCCAAGTCAGCATTAATGCTGACAGAGTGGAGGCTGGTAGAATGTCTTTCTGTCCTAACTTCTAGATTGCGTTAAAAGTTAAATGAAATTATGACAATGCTGAGGTCTAGTTTGATGTAATGTCTTACAAAATAGATTTTAGGACATTGCCTCTATTGTTATACCTTTTTGTGATAGCTAGGGCCACCTTGATTGGCCCATTTCTTGAAATACATTATGGTCGACTAGATAATATATCTATGGCATAACTAGATGTTGGAGGGCAGAGGTGCCCAACAGCAGTCCTGGATAACCAGAGTCCAGCATATTTTCCCTGCTCAAAAACACCTTATTCAACTCACCAATTTATTAAGAGGGTTATTAGGTATGTTGGAGCAGAGAACTTACAAACCTCAGCTTGATTCCATCTCTTAAGGACAGCAACTGAATTACCCCTGCCTTTAAGGTTCAGTTTTGTTTTAAATGCATACTGATTGGTGGGCTGTTGGGCCCTGCCCTTTCCACCTCCCTTCTCTCTACTCAAAACAGTTATTCAGCAATTCCATTACAATGTTCTGCACTGAGGAGATTGTCAGTGATCAAGGATTCGCTCTTTCATGAGATTAGAATTGATAGTAATTAAATGAGTGTGAAATTTGGTTTTTAGCCCTTTGAGGGATCAAATTCAATTTATGTTGGTGAGTGAGCACTTGCATGCAGCAGTGTGTATTTTGTGTGTGCATGTACATGTGTTTGGTCACTTGATTGTGACAGGGCCTAAAAGTGTGGCCAGTAAAAGTATCAGTACACTTCATTCCCTTCGTTGCACTATTATGTGCCACAAGAGGGAGATGTTTCACTGGTTCATAAAGGAAATGAAATGTCACACACTTCCTATACTGCCTCAAACCCACTGCACCTTCTCCAAACCCTGAACCACACCTCTACTTAATGAAGTGCAAAAAGTGCCAACACAGAGAGGATTCTTCAAGCCAAATCTGCTTGACTTCAGTGTGACTCCAGTGTAAATGAGAAATGAACCAAAACAAACTGCATTCTCCCTGTTTCACTTGTCCACCTCCTCTAGGAATGCTCTGATAGACAGAAATGTGCAACGTAGTGAAGAGACAGATTGGAAAATGTAAGGACCTTTGCAGAATCCTGATCTGAGTATATTATAAGAACCAGTCCGTTCTCTGTGCATCTACAGTGTACTCTTCTTGAAAGATGTTTGCATATATGAGGGATTATTCTGTCTGGGTGTCTGTTTCTGTTCCTTTGTATTGGCTTTGGGGAAAGGGTGGGTTGGGTTTTGATGGCTTTCCAGTTGTTCATGCATACCTCAGGATGAGATGCAAGTGTGGAAAACCAAATGAAAGCAGAATGGCTTCTCATAGTGAGGTGCATGGTTCTCATCTGGGTCACACCCTGCATGTGTCAGTGTTGCCATAATCCATCTGCAGGTAGACAGACTGTTAACATCAGTGCACATATTTGTTAATATCCTATCCAAAGTGAAGAAATTCACAAAGGTCTTTGAGAAAGATGAGCTCCAGGGACAGTGGGGGGACAAACTTAAACGATTTATTGTAATGCTTGATTTCAGTATAGTTTTAATTTTTTATATTTTTTTGAATGTGACAAACTGCAAATTTCTAATAGAATTTTGAAATATGTGTATTTTTGACTGGCAGAAAAGAGCACAGCTAAAAGGCAGTTTTGAAAAGTGAATTTAGCTTTTTTTTTTCTGTTTGTATATTTCACGTTTTCCATGCAATAGCGGTTAAGTGGTTCTTGTCCATGCTTTTTAAAAGGAGACTTTGATTTGCATGTGATCCTGAGTTTTGCAAAATTTTATATTTTATTTTCCACACACGTGGAATTTTTTTTTTTGTCGCCTTTATGTGTCAAGGAGGTGCCATCCTAGAGGAAGATGGAAGATTTAAAGATTGACTTTTTGAGGTTCTTATTTGACAAACCAAAATAGTTTGGACATTTGAGTTAAATCACTGTACCATCAGAATTCACTAGCTGACAGAAATGTGCCAAAAGACTGTAGGTAATTGTTGTGAATCAGTAAAGAACTTTTTGGTCAGCAGCCTGCACTGATTGCACTTCACCATCTACATTCCCTCCAAGCCAAATTTGGTACATTTTACAAGTGAATAAACATGAGTTTGAGGAAAGGTATAAAAGTGTGACCAAATTTAAATTTAGATGGTCCAGTGGGAGGAGACTTGGATGTCAATAACTGGACCACCTAAACGTGGCTATCCACCAAGCAACCAGCACCCACCTGCACCTGTCAAGAAAGGCATTTTTATTTACCCAGTTCTCAACGATGGAGCACCTCCACCAATCCTGAATATTCATGTTTTATTCAGGGGTTTTTGTATTTAATTTTTATTTTAGCTTTTTACTCACTATGTTGATGTTTGCTTCATTCAAATGCTTGTGTCTGTTTTGTAGGGGTAAATTTGTCTGGTAAAAGCAGGTATCAAAATGGCAGGCAACAAAAGACAACAAATAGGAAAAAAATAAAGATATATGTATATGAAATGACAAATGATTTAGGTTTATTTAAAGGGTAAATATCAAAACAAAAACTTGGGATTGGATTGGGTTCAAGGTTCAAATTTGTGGTGAGGAATCTTGCACATAAATTTAGATAGTATTACAGATTATTATTTTTGTCTGTTTATTGCAAGATTCTCTTGCTTTCTTTCATATTTATTGTCTGGCTGGGGAGCTAATCCCTCTGTGCTAACTATACATGTTACATGGGTTGTGCTAGAGCACAGAGTTGTAGTAGGTTCTGGTTTACAGTCACAAATTTGTTTTTTTTTGTTTGTTTTTGTTTTTTGTTTTTTTGTGCCACAAGCAAACGCAAGTACTACTGTATGGGTTATTACCGTTAAAATTAAGGCAGTTATTATTGATGAAGACCAGTAATTCTTTTTCCCCAGAGAAGCGAGAAACGTGTTGGACTGCCAATTAAAAGTTAAGAAATAAAAGCCCTTTTTTTTCGTGTTCTCGGCCTTGATTGTTGTCTTAATGATTTACTAAATGTGTACATGTACACTAAAAGGTTTACCACTGATCTTGTGAAATTTATCAAAACACTTGCAATGTTATGGAGCACTACTACTGCAACAATGTGGGTGATACTTCTACATGCCTCACAATGAGAGTTGTGGTAGTGAAGCAGTGTCATCTAATTTAAACTGGTCAGTGAGAGGCAGTAACAATGCCTCCTGTCTCAATAGGTAGTCAAGTTTTAAATAATTCAATCTCTCAAACCAAATTAAAATATTAACTTTTATTAATTTCTAATATAATTTTTTTTATTAATATCTGATATTAATATTAATATTTCTAATATTCTAATATTTATTTTTTATTCAGTTGTCTTGAAAATGTGATGCACCTTCCATCCAATATCTGTTAAATAGTCTGGTATTTTGGTGTTTGTCATGCTCTTTTTACAAACTATTTTGTCATCCTCACTTTCCCCCCTCATGCTAGCACTCTATCCAATTCTATTCTAAGGGATCTGTGGTGTCTGATGCTTCTCCTCCAGCCTGTTCCTCACAGCTGAGTTTGTCTGTCAACAGCCAGTAGGAACACTGGGGTTGTTATTCTCTGCTGCTGGTATCAAAGGAATATACTTTAGACATCTTGAGTTATGACAAATTTGGGCAAAAAAAAAAATTAAGCTTTTTCAGGTTTGACATTCCTGTTTAAAATGGAACAATATACAAAACGACCCTTTAAAAAAAAAAAAATTGTATTACAAAGCTGTTTCTGGTCCAGATAAAGCTTCCCAAACAGGGTAGTATGCTTACTCCACCATACTTACTGAGATATTTATAGCAGGGTCTCGTGTTAACTCAGCTGCTTTGCTTATCTGTGTGTGCATGCCCTCATGGCTGTGACACTCTTATTTCGGTCTAGCTCTGCCTCTTGGTGAGTGACAGTCGGACTGTGCCTTGTGCTTGGCTTTAAAGTTTTCGGAATTTAACGAATAAACCGGACGCTTTAAAAAAAAAAAAAAAACTCTTCAAAGGAAGCCTTCACAAGGTATGTCTTGGTCTGCCATTTCAAGTCATAATTTTCACAAGAACTTTAACAGCGACCTTTGAGACTTTTTCAATATTGTGCTTAATATTGGGTTGTACTCACTGATCCTTTATCGTTTTGGTGGCCAAATTGAATATTATAAGCCTTAAGCTGGATTTCAAAGTGGCCTTGTAATTATTCAGCATTATGTCTCTGACTCGAGCTAAAATCTGAGAGCAGTACAACAGATCCAGTTTCAAACTGACTTTTGTGTTTTCTATTACTTAACCTTTGTTTTTAATTTTTCCTTTGATTTGTAGACCAGAGTAGGAATCAACATTATAGATTTATTAGGTCATCAGTGCCTGTGCACATTTGTGTATGTATCAGTGAAATACCTTTGCATTGGTGAAACAGTTTCTAAAGATAGATTTCTGATGAGGTTCGGTGTTTATATTGTGACGAGTTCATACATAAAGTATGTGGTCTCATTCTGAATGCATTGTTTTCAAGCTGGTCACTGACATTCTTTACCAATTAGCTGTCCAAACCATATAAGAGCTACTGTGATTCACTGTTCTCTAAGCTCAGAATCCTTATATAGGTATACTATTTCTGTAGACATGCAATAGAAATGTCTCAGACAGAATATATTGTCTGACTTTATAAATGCCCACTGTAGTTTTTAAATGTCTCTTCTCAACCAGAAGTCCCCTCGCCTATATATCATAAAGCCCACATGGTGTTATTTATGATTGCATTACAGTCACGTTGAAACCGACCCAAGCCTTTTTTAAGGCAAAAAAGTGGAAAGTTCTGCAAGCGCCAAGTCAATCATCCAACTTGAATCCAAGTGAGCAGGCATTTCAGTTGCTGAAGGCAAAATGCCCAAAAGACAAGCAGGAACTGAAGACAACTGCAGTAAAGGTCTAGCAGAGCATCAACAGGGAAGAAACACAGCATCTGGTGATGGCTATAGCTTCCAGACTTCAGGCAGTCATTGACTGCAAGGGATTTGCCTCTAAGTATTAAAATGGACCTAATCATAAAAATGCAATCCATGATTTATGAATCATTTATTTACTTTCAGCTTTGATATACTGTGGTAGACACAAAATAATAACCTTTTCAATGTCCAGATATTTATGGACCTGACTGTAAAAATGTAACCGTAAAAATTTGGCTATGCAAAAGGGGATTGCTTTGGTACATTTAATTGACAAACTTGTACAGCAAAGTGTATACATCAAGACACATGAGGCATTTTCACCACATGCTGTTAAGATTTTTGCTGTTTAGAATCTCCAGTTTATGCTTTATTGGTCAAGTACATTAGAGTATACAGGGAATTTGACACTGTTGCTAAGCTCTCATTGTGCATACAGACATTACAGTAACATAAAGACAAGTACATAGGCAGCACTGGTGGTATGACACGATTGCTATGAGGTGGACACTATACAAGGTGTGACCAAAAGGTTCTGGGACTGTTCCTGTTGAGAACACGCAGATGATTATTGCACACTGAATATGTTGAGGAAATCAAGGAAATGAAGAATATTTTTCTCTTCCCTTCATCTGTCACATTCTCTTTCTTTTGGCAGGTCCACAGTGATACTGTTTCATTATTTTACCTGTTTTCTTCTCAACACCAGAGAAGCACACCTGGCTGAACTGTATTTGTGTGACTCCTGTCCACAATGGCACTGTCCTCACGCTTAAAACTTTGGGAGCAGAAGGCAAGTGTAGCATTTCTGCATGATGCCTTGAGATTTTGCATGACTGATTCCATTGATAAGGTGTGAAGAATAACTTTTATTTAACAAACAAACAAAAAAAGTACAAAATACAAATGTGGCAGAGGAAATAATAGAAACAATGGAAGAAATGGCAAGATGTAGTGATTAAGTAATTTACAAAAAAGTTATTTTTCATTCATTTAGTTATGAATTATAATAATAAGAATATTACAGAGAACAGAACATAGAGAGCATAATTGGGGGCCCTGCTCAGTGGTTGGGAAGGAAGGCATTACTCACTCCATCAGTTACTCCATGATGATGCATGAGAAGCAAGTTGAAAAGATGTGATGGCTTCACCTAATACTTCAAATTTAATGAAAAATATATTTTTTAAATTAATAAAGTCAAATTTGCTGATATTTCTGAAGTCTTCATGTCTGTGTCAGATGTTTGTTCATGTGCACTTATGTTCGCATGAACATTTTACCATACCTTATTCATTAAACATCCATAAACATCAAGTAATCAATTAAAATTCATGTTAAAGTCCCATGGAACAGAATGTAAAATTTGTGTTCTATGATAACAAACTATCATATAAGCAGTTTTATTATTTTGCAGGATATAAATTATGCTAAAGAAAATTTATAAGATGACTTTGCTGATTAGACTGATGAGAACTGCCCAATGTGTTTATGCAGGAAAACATAAATTCTATAAAAGCTATGTACAAGGGGTGACAAATGAAGGCTTAAACTTCCTTAAAAAAAAACTTCCTTGTGACTGGTAAGGGTAATATTAGAACCACTCTAATATACAGTCAGCAGCATGGTGGTGCAGTGGGTTCGAGCCCAGTGACTGACTGGGACCTTTCTGTGTGGAGTTTGCATGTTCTCCTCATGCCTGCATGGGCTTCCTCTGGGTGCTCTGGTTTCCTCCCACAGTCCAAAGACATGCAGATTAGTTCA
>JAOTRR010000010.1:11463138-11474125 GCA_028570945.1 Gogo arcuatus
TATACACACACACAGCTTAATGTGTTTCTTAAATTTCAAGGTTTCCATAATTTCTTAAATACCTCTCTGCACCCCACTGTAATTCCTGTTTGAATATGTCTATAATCTATAAACACTATAATCATCCAATCACTGTTGGCATCCCGTTTTCTACAGTGGAAATGGATTCTGTATCTTAATCTAGCCCTAATCCAACATGCCTGCACAAATGATTAGGTGAACTGAAAAGTTTGAGTGAGTGAGAGAAATTACACCATCAGTAGAGAGATATATGTTTGTAGAAAACTCTTGGACACCCACTGCCACAAGCTATTATATACAATCGTTTCAAGAGACTACACATTTTAAAAATGGTTGGGACAAAATCAAGGATAGTGGCATGCCCCCAGTATCCTAACAGCAATTTGCTCCTGTGATCAGAAGTATATTTCATTTATACATTATTTTATTAACTTTTGAATAATACATTGATATTTTTATTATCATTCTTTTTCACAATATTTTCAATGAACTATCCTATCAAATGCAATGGTACAAAAGCAAGTACAAGCATCACTGAAACAAGGCAGCGCAGTGTGCATGCCATTTGCTGTGCCTCGTATAGACTATCTGCCCCAATCATCTTTTGTTCACTCGTATCCAGACATCAGGCATTTGACCATCCACACAGAGCTAGGGCTAAAAGTAAGATAGAGACGAGTATTCATTTTTAGCCAGGCTTTACAGTAGTGCATAGTTCATTCTCTTGTTTTCCTCTTATAGATATAAATTGTCGCACTGCTTATCTGTCCCACATCAGCTCTCCTCCACCTGTGAGTTAATACTTCTTGGTTTTTAAGGTAAGGCTTTCTCTTATAAAATGTAAATATAATATCATGGTTATTGAATTCCCCTGGACATCCAACTAGATTTTATTGTTGAAATTTGGTTGGTATCACTGAATGATTGAGCTAGCTCCGCTCAATCTCAGCAGCTTTTATTAGATCTTATGTTTTATTGTCACCCAAGGAATAATTATTCAGTAAGTAGTCAAAATTAAACAGAATCTCCAAATCATGTATTTATAGATTTATAGCCCTATAATATCCAGCTCTACATGATTGAATGCTGTAAGAGTTAAATGAAATAGAAGAAGACTTTATTTGTCACATGTACATTACATCCACCCATCCATCCATTATCTATACCACTTATCCATTAGGGTTGTGGGGGAAGCTGGCGCCAACCCCAACTGACTTCAGGCACGAAGCAGGGTACACCCTGTGCAGGTCACCAATCTATCGCAGGGCTAGCCAGTTGACCTAATCTGTATATCTTTGGGCTGTGGGAGGAAACAGTAGCACCCAGACGAAACCCACACAGGCAGGGGGAGAACATGCAAACTCTGCACAGAAAGACCCCAGTCAGCCACGAGGTTCAAACCCTGAACCTTCTTGCTGTGAGGCGGCAGTGCCAACCACTGCACCACTGTGCCACCCATGTACATTTGAGTAGAGTGAAATTCCTTTCTTCACATATCCCAGCTTGCTAGTGATGTTCTATACTAAGGATAAGAAGAAGAAGAAAAGAAGAAGAAGAAGGATGCTCATAAATTCTGAATGAGCATAATATACAGAGTTTATCTGGGGTGAAAAGTCAAAACTATACCTTTTTGAAAATATCAGCTACTTAGTAAAATAGCACTTATTCATCTTTGAATACCCCAAAAGGGTGCTACTACTTAAATCTCTCAGGGGTGGGTGCGACATCTCTTCAGAGGCTTCAGTTACACCATGTGCAATTCAGTGGTGTGACTAATGTACTGTCCTTAATGTAAATTAATTAATGTACAGTTTACAATTGAAAAACAGGGTCCTGCAGTACATTCTTTATACCAAATAAATTTCACATATAGAGAGAGATATTCAGATGAAGTGTGAAACTGTCTGCATTTCCTAGTGGTTTGCAGGTTAATCAATAATCCTGTCAGTGCTGATCATTGGCTTCCCCAAGAGCTGCTGTTCATTTAGCATGAAGGACGGTGATCTGATGATATTGAGTATACACATGGTGTATTGTCTCATAGGAAAGCCTGCAAGCAAGTGCTCTTTTTTATAGAAAACTCTCTGCAGCGTTTACTTTATTTGTTCTCGGTTTTATTATTTTAAGGTGACTATACCATTCTTTAGTTAATTTACATTTCATTGTCTGAATGAGCTATAATGATAATTTGTTATGTAACATCCTGTGACACAAGAACTATTTATGTGCGGACAATGAGTGTGGGGGGTTATATGACAGTGGGAGCCCTATTTTAATTACATCTTCATTGGCTTTTCCTCACATTGATCTGGTGAAGCTGCATGTCCACATGCTGCGCTGTGTGCTCAGAAGGCAGTTATTTCTGAGCCTGTCTAATACTTTACATCGTAGAAGCAGATTTGCCATTAGATTTCCCATTTAAATTCCTTCAAATGGGAATTCCTTAAATTCCTGCATACACAACCTCCAGTTAACCACAGGTATCACTTAAGGCCCTCAGGGCAATAATTTTCCTCTGTCTCATTTCACTCACTACAAAGACATCAGCTGATATTGGCCCACTGGGATTACAAGAAAGCTTTCTTTCTTACCTCACTTTGTCAATTGGTCTAACTGACATATCAGTTTGTAAACATTCTGGAATTGTGTGAAAATTTGAGGAAAAGAATCTTTAAATCTACATTGTATGTTTTATTGTATAAAACTGTTTAATGAAATTCTATTTTATTCCCATCCTTTATCTATACTGCTTATCTGTCAGGGGTGTGGAGGAAGCTGGAGCCAATCCCAGCTGACTTCAGGCAAGAGGCAGGGTTACCCTGGGCAGGTCTCAATATTTTTTGTATAGCACTTAGCAATAAACCTGGTCACAAAGCAGCTTTACAGAATTTTATAGATTTAAATCCCTAATGACCAAACCAGAGATGACAGTGGCAAAGAGAAACTCCCTGAGATGACACGAGGTAGAAATCTTGAGCAGAACCAGACACAAAAGCCATCCTCTGCTGGGTGACACTGGATAATGAGCTTAAACAACTGCACTGTATTAAAAGGATCAAATTTATTGTAACAAATGTTTGGCATGTAGATATCTTGAATGGGAGTGCTGGGATAAGCTTTTTTTTAAAAAGTACAACATATTTCTTAGGAAGTGCAAGTCTACTGTATTTTGGTAAGATGGATACGACTCTTCCTTTCTCCTGATTGCTCCTGATTTCTCATCTGCTGTTCCTACTTCTTCATCTGCCAAGATGAAATTTTTTCTTCCTACTTCTTCATCTTCCAAGATGAGTGCTATCCCAGCACTCCCATTCATCTTCCAAGATGAAGAAGTAGGAACAGCAGATGAGAAATCAGAAGCAACCAGGAGCAAGGAGGAGTTGTATCTCAGCACCACATTAAACAGCATCTCATTAGGCAGCAGGAGTACAGCTTGACAGAAATAGAGAACAGGTGGTGTGATGCATTGTATAAAAAATGCTGTAAATTTACAGTATTTATTTTACAGCAAAATACTTAAATATTTTACAGGATTGTACTGTAAATGATTGGGCAATTAGAACAGTGCACTGATTTACCAGAAAACACAATGCATTGTGGGATATGTAACATTTTAGGCAGGAGTGAGAATGGTAAACATTCTCTGTGTCGACATCCAAAAAGTATCAGATAGTTTTTTTGTCCCTTTTTTAAAGTTAATAGTCTAGGTGAATACAAAACCTTCTTTGATGTAAGTTTATATGCTACTAAAATTGTGATTTAGTAAAAGTTGGTTTCCCTCAGGAATCTTGATGTGGGGGGAAAAATTAACCATGATGACACATGCTTTGGCTAGTTGTTTTCATAAGGTTATAAAGTGGTCATGGATCATTTATTCCACATATTTATAATGCATATATGTGAGAGATACTACTGTAACAACATAAGCATAATGTTCATTCAAAAGTGGAGAGCAGAAAGGTGAAGGGATATAATGGATGCACGAATGGACACCTGAAACAGCCCACAGCTATAGTGCAATGATACACTGATGTGATACATTGATTTATGTGCATTAAATCGTGTTTTTATGAAGAACCTTAATAAGCAGGGGAATAAGTAAACTGGGAAATATAAAACATTACTTAGGCCTACAACTTAGTTGGCAGAGATTTTTACTTAGAGTACTGTGTTCATATACTGAAATTTTACAGTTGCTGAAATTAATGTTGACTTTTTTGTTAGTGTTATGCTGGTACTGCAAGAAAACATTAGTTGTGCATTTGGAAAATAATGAAGATTTTCTGAACCCTGTTATGGTTGTTATTGCATTAATAAATTAATTATAGAATGTTACTTAGGATAACATCTTAATATGTTGTCAATTTAACTCACTCTACTTGTTTCATGTCATGTTGAAGAGACAGCGGAAGTTGCAGAAATGCTTTTATTAAAAAGAATGGCAAGCACACAAACATCCAAAACATTAGATGTAATCAAGGTCAAGAGACAGGCATGAGATCAGGTGATGCACAAACAGGGTATCAGAGATCAAGGCAAGTATCACAAAGCAAGAAAAATAAACCAGGGTGAAAACCAGAAACCATAATCAGAATCAAAGGCTTGGTACATCAGTTGTAAGTACAGAGCTGAGCAGACACTTTGCAGTGTGTGAGTGTTAGGAGTGTGCTTAAAGGGCCAGCTCACCCTTCCCATAAGTCTCTGCACCAAATAGCGAGTCACCATTTTCGCATCTATGGATATTCCACTGTTTGAAAAACAATCCACAACAATCCGGCAGCATCCTAAGCCATAGATCATAAATTATAACATGAAATTGAAAATATTTTGTCAAAGTAGTTATATTTTATATTATTTTGACAGATCCATTTTGTTTTCGTATGGTTATTCCATTGTAATGGCCATCTCACGGGCGGCCATGAAGGAAAAAGAATATCAGGCATATTCTATTCAAAACCTCCACATAGGACACATAGATGAACAAAAATTTTGAGATGGATTTCGTAGGGATCACTAACAGTGAATTTGGAGAGGTTTTGCTGCACAGAAAGCTAGCGGAGTAGCAGTCACGTGACTTCAAAACACTAACAACTAACTGGTTTTTAGGAAAGGTGAGTCGGCCCCTTTAAATAGGTGCAATGGTGATTGAGTCCAGGTGTGTATGATCAATAATTAGGTAATTGTTCGTTTTTTACTTCAGCTGACTTCGACTGACTTGACAGTCAACATGAACAGCTGGGCTGCATGCCAATAGTCTGTCCTATGCCCTTTCTTCATGACTTTTCCTTGACCTCAATGGAAAATGTCATGAGGTCAAGGAAAGATGTGAAGGAGAAGTCATAAGGATGTAGGAGAAGACAACTGCGGTGCTAAGAGAATCCGACTGCACTTAAACTAGGCTATGTAATTATGCAATGGCACATGTTATTTATGCGGGTCCACCATGTGAAACTACAACGTTCCAAAGATGGACTACAAAAAGTGCATCTTCACCCCATACATTCTTACTGTGTTGTTTCATGCAGACTATATAAACCTGGACAACACAGCGAAAAAATTATTTCATTAGCAAAGTTGGAATTGAAACAAAAAATGAGTACAGGCTACCAGTCACAAAACTGAAATGAAATGATTGTCACATTGAGAACGGTTGCTCACACTCACCTTCCTGTCCACCCATATTTATCGACATGAATCCCAATTATTGTATGATTATTTAATATTTAATTATTTAAATCATTACTTGTTCGAGTGAATGGTCCACTGATGGTGGGTCGCTTTAAATGTTGCTGCTGCAAAGAATATGGGATGGCATTATTTTCATGTCTGCACCTGCTCACACTCAATACTCCACTTCCCAGAATTCACAGCATCCTTCAAATGTGGCCGTCACGAACTACAAAAACCACCCCGCACTTCACTGCTCTCAGTCTCCCAAGTTCTAATCACTCACACCTGTTCCTGATCACAGCCTCAATCACAGCCACACTACTTAAGGACTCTAGTTTGCGTTCACAAACTGTGAAGTAAATGCTCAGTGTTCTCTTGCTTGTCTTTACCAATCCTTGTTTATTCGTCCTGATATTCTGGTTAATTTGTACTTTGGTTTTTGCTCTTTGTTTCTGCTTGTGGTATTCTGTTTGTGCCTCGCCTGACCATTGCCTGTTTCTTGACTCTGCATTTGCCTATTGTTTTGGATTTGTCTGCCAGCTTTGCCTCATTAAACTCTCTGTCACCTGCATACCTGACAATGATCTCCTTTCCTTTTATAAAGGATGCCAAAGTGTACCCTATGCTAAAGGAGATAGGAAAGGAAGCACTGAGGCACATTTCCTTAGTATTTATAGGATTTGAACTCCTCTTATCTTGGCTGCCACTTAGATACTTCCAGGCCATTTCACTCAGTTAGGAACCTTCCTAAGCAAAAAAGGCTACTGGAATGCAGCCCCAGTCTCTGTCAGGGAGAAGTTATAAAATAGGGCAGTCAACCCAGACAGTTTCTCCTTCTAGTTGTAGTTTGCAACTGTCGTGACTAACGGGATATCCCATGGAATTTTGTTCCTTATTGTTGGTTACAGTTGATACAGTTAATTCTCTTTTCCTTTTCATTAAATTGAACATGATAACTGATGAAACAAATTATAGTGTTCATTTATTAAATCATTGTTGGGATACATTCACATAAATTCAGTGTTATGTTTTCTATACATTACATTACACACATTTAGCAGACGTTCTTATCCAGAGCGACGTACAACAATGTCAACAATTTTTACCTAATTAGAAATGTTTGTGAGATGGATAAAGGCTTTGCTAGTAAGGACTGGTATGCTACAAAGGACCGGTGTCAAAAATCACATTGAGGTGTTTCACCACTGCATGTAAAGCCTAGTGCACACTACACGATTTTAACCCCAATTTCCTATTTGACTGGAAACACTGGGCAAAAGGTGGGAATACACCATGAATGGGACACCATCGCAGGGCACCATGCACACACACATTTGCCCACAGAGACAGGGAGGGTACTGGTAATGTTTTTGAAACAGATTCAAATAAAGATACAAATAGGAGGCAGACTATTAAAAAATGCTCACCAGAAAGGTTCACAGAGCATCTAGTTGAGACTGCAAAGCATTAAAATGAGTCTGATGCTTTTACAGCATCCTTAGTATATGCCTGGTCAATGTCATGGTGGTTTAAATTAGGTGTGGCAGCGGGGATGTGATTGAGCGTCAGTTGTGGTTAGCGAGGAGTCAGGTAGAACTGGCAAGTAACACGTGATGAGTTTCATCTGTGTCACTCTGGCATTTTATTTATGTGTGTCTCTTGTGTTTTGCAGAGAAGCCAGTAAGCAGAGAGAGAGAGAGCTGAGTAACCCAATACTGTGTGTGTGCATAGAGCAGAGTGGAGTCACTGAAAAATTAAGTTAAAGAGAAATAAAATGCACCTTGAGTTGTCAAGCCTGTATCTCATTTCCCAAGAGCCATAGTTTGTTATATTAGGGTACAAGCTTGTTTATATTTTAGCAAATAGAATCACCTAAATTTATTACTAAATATCTCAGCCAGGTACAAACAAAAGGAATAACGGTGTGGGCAAGATAAAAAAAGCAGTTACACATACATCTCTAGCTGAGACAAATTATGAATTTGAATGATGTAGCTGTCATTTCTACCTATGGGTTCTTTCCCCAGTGTTTTCAGCGTGCATGGTTGCAGGGTTCATATTTAATTTTAAAAAAAACATTCTGGTTTAGGTCATGGCCACTTTTGTCAGGCAGCAGAGACGGTGGCAGTTGCAGGCTAGAATGCATTATTTAAAAACTGGCAAACAAATCCTAAACATTAAGCAAGATCATAGTCACAAAACTGGCAAGGGTCAGGCAATGTACAAACAGACTAAGTCAGGTAAGGCACGAGAATCAAAAACCAGAAACCAGATCAAAAACCTGAATAACACCACACAGGATATAAGGCTTGGCAGTGTATACACTGTGTGAATACTTCACAGAGAACTGTTGGTTTGTGTGGGAATTTATGCAGTGTTCATGATTGTCCAAGTGTGTGTGATCAGTAAGATGGTGATTGAGAATGTTACAGAGTTTGTGTGTGTTGGATGTTGTAGTATATGGTGACCATCTCTGTAGGCTGCAAACAGGTTGAAAGTTGCAGTTTGCAGCAGCCATCTTTGTAGTCTGTGATGCATTTTAGGGATTGTAATATGATGCCAAATCCAGCATTGATGTGACAACTTTGCTTTTAAATCTGAATACAGATACAAATACAGATATTTGAAGTATGAAACAGATACAGATAATGTCATTGTTTCTGTGGTAGAAGCTCAAATGGCATTGGCCACACAATGCAATATGTAGGTTCTACAATGTCATTAAATTATATCCTATGTAGTTAGAAGGTCTAATTTTTACAGGATTTTACACAGAATTTGAGAGACAAGGAGACAGGCTTGACAACTCAAGGTGTGCTTTATTTTTAATCTGGGAGGTCACATTTCAGCGACTTTAGTTTCTCTCTTTTCACACATACGCACACACACATGGCACTGAGTAGCTCAGCTCTCTCTCTGATTACCAGCTTCTCCTGCAAGAACGCAAAAGACACAAATAGATTGCCAGTAAACACAGGTGAAAATCATGACGTTACCTGCCAGTTCTACCTGACTCCTCGCCGCCCACAGCTGACGCTCGACCATGCCCCTGCTGCCACATACCCCCCAGCGCCCAACTCAGTCCAGGGAGCTGTCCGGCCTGCAGCCGACTCCCCCCCATAGGGAGAGGTAATCCACTGCCACCATGTGTGCCCCCGGCCTGTGGACCACGTCCAACTTAAAGGGCTGAAGGGCTGGATACCAACGAGTGATCTGCATGTTCGTATCCTTCATGCAGTGGAGCCACTGGAGTGGGGCGTGGTCGGAACAAAGAGTGAAAGGGCATCCCAGCAGGTAGTATCGGAGACTGAGGACCACCCATTTGATGGCCAGACACTCCTTAATCATGCTGTACTATGTCTCTCACACTGAGAGCTTGCAGCTGATGTACAGGACGGGGCACTCCTCCCTCTCCACCACCTGGGACAAAATGGTCCCCAGCCCTCTGTCTGACACATCAGTCTGTAAGACAAAAGGGAGAGAAAAATCAGGAGACTCCAGTCACTGTGCAACTCCTCAATTACCTCCATGTCAACCATAGCCTTGAGTTCACCCCGAACCACATTTGTTTGTGTTTGGGGAGCCAAAACGGGCGGCTGCGCACCACCACCCCTGGAGGAGTCTCAATGTGATGTTCTATGAGATTAGTGCAACTGACCAGAGGTGAAAACACATCGGAAAATTCCTTCTGCAACCTGACAACCTGTGCTCTCTAGGATGGTGAGAGGTGGTCTCCACAGGGGACCGGGGTGAATTGGGCTGAACTTTTAGACTTACCTCCGGTCCCAACTCCTCCCTTTCGGGAACCACCATTACCAGAGTCACAGGAACCTCCTCTCTCCATGGTTTCAGGAGATTGAGGTGGTAAATTTGAAGTACATTGCCTCTGTCTGTTCACCTGGCAAATTTTAAGCCTTCATTTATCACGTACATTAGAGCACAGTGAAGTTCTTCCTCTGCATTTAACCCATCTGGAGATGTGAGCACACATACCCCGAGCTGCAGTGCCCGGGGAGCACTTGGGGGTTAGGTGTCTTGCTCAAGGGCACTTCAGTCATTCCTGCTGGTCCAGGGAATCAAACCTTTTGGTCCCAAAGATGCTTCTCTAATCATTAGGCCATGGCTTCCCCCCACTTGACCTCCAGCTGACCTCATAGTCGATTTCTCCAATTTGCTGTGTGACCTCAAAGGGTCCTTGCCACATTGCAAGTAATTTAGAGCTTGATGTGGGTAGTAAAATGAGCACTTTATCTGCCGGTGCAAATTCACTTAGCTGTGCCCCCTATCATACAGCTCAGATTGCCATTCTTGCGCCTGTAGCAAATTCTCCTGGGTTAGGTGACTCAGCATGTGGAGTTTTGCTCTCAGGTCAAGAACATACTGAATTTCATTTTTGCTATTAGAAGTTCCCTCCTCCCAATTTTCCCTGATGACATCTAGGACACCACGAGGTTTGCGACCATATAATAGTTCGAATGGGGAAACCCCCATGGAGGCTTGCGGGACCTCTCGCACTGCAAATAAAAGGGGGTTGAGCCATTTGTCCCAATTTCTACCATCCCCGTGAACAAACTTAAAAAATCATATTTTTAAGCATTTGATTAAATTGTTCGACCAGCTTGTCCATTTGTGGATGGTAAACACTGGTATGAATTGATGTAATCTCCAGTAATTTGCACAGTTTGTGAAGTGTGCATGACATAAATGTTGTGCCTTGATCAGTCAGGATTTCTTTTGGAATCCCGACTCAGGTGATAATGCGGAAGACTGCTTTTGCAACATTGTGAGCAGAAATGTTGTGTAGAGGCACTGCTTTCAGGTATTGCATTGCATAATCCACTAAGACTAACACAAAGCAATACTCTCATGCCTAAATATATATTAGCTTTGAAGGTCTATACTCTTCTAGTTAATTGGCTTGCATGGCCTGAATCCCTTTTCCATGGGATGAGGTGACGCAGTTTCCTGTGACGTAATTCTTGTTTTCGAATTGTTAGCCACCGGTCATTTTTCGGTGTCAGCGTTTAATCGACAATCTTTTTCATCTTTTTTCACAAATAATTTTCCACTATCATGTTTATTTTTGCTGTATTTTCACTTTCCCTTCTTCCGCATTTTCATTTTTGTCAGAGAACACCAAAGACTGCAAGTTTTTTCTTTCCCGTGGAAAAGGCAGTGAGCGGAGGCCATCCACATCGGATCTGCCTTAATATCAACAGATCTTTGATTAAGGTACATAAACTATTTACCATGGCACACATCCAGCTTGTTCAGTGTGTTGAGTGCAGGATGTTTA
>JAOTRR010000010.1:11706522-11716954 GCA_028570945.1 Gogo arcuatus
CATCTATCATGAATAGTTCAAAAGTAATGACTTATTGAACTTAGCATCTTTTTCTGTACCACTCGTTTTTACAGTAAAATCAGCGTCACGCCCCATTTTCAAAGCCCCAATATCTCAAAAACTAACAAAGATATAAGGCTGGAATTTTGTATGGTGTTTACTGGGACTAATAACATTTATTTTGTGAAAGTATGAAGCAAATCGGAGATGGTCAGTTGGGAGGCCTCTGGTGATTTCATGTGGACTGAGCCATTATTTATTTTTGTTAATTTAAGTACTGATGGCGAAGCTAATAAAATAATATCACATTTTTGCAACTACCACATTTTTGGGACTTTTGTTTTTGTTGCTTTTTTAATTACTTTTTTTTTTTAAAAACCACAGCACAATAGAAACTATTGTAAACTTGGATCCTTGTTTTTAATTATGTCATATGGTTACACAGCAATTCGCATCATAATCAACATCTTATCTGTCTTTCCAGAGGAGGCTGAGAACACGTCTACGCCATTCACAAATTCTGCATGCCAGGACGCAACCCTCTACTCCCAATGCTTTATACCTGACCCATGCACGGTTTCACAAACTCTACCTGATGTTAATTCCCTGCATTATGGTCCAACTGCACCTGTTCGTGCCCCTGACCAAAGAGATCAAGATACAAAAGGGAGGGTGTTAACTGGTGTTGACCTCCTATCTTCTGTTGACAGCAGAGCTTCCAAAAGCTTGACTCCTCCTTGTCCAGATAGATCTTTGAAACCTATATGTGACCTTGTTAATGATACAGGATCGACTAGTCTCCCACGCACAAACAGTCATGATGCCTTCAAAGAGCTAGAGGTTGCTGAGAAACAGCTTGAGGAGGAGCTACTTGTAGATTTTGACAGTCCAGCTGTTTTCTATCCAGAGAACATACAGCCCGGACATGATGACTTACAGGGACTGGATGCTGGTGGCCATTTTGATGGTCCCTCAAACTGTTTTAGTTTGCTGGATGTTATATTGCCTGCAGCTGTGGAGAGGACTGCTGAACCTCAGAATATTTCAAATGACCTAGAGCCTTTAGATAATAACAAGGTTGAGGTGCGTCGAAGTAGCTGTCTAGAGGTGTCTAATTCATCTGAACTCCAAAGGAACTCCCAGTGCACTTTAGAACCTGAAATAACCCCCAATAGCCTAATTTCTTCAAGTGCAACAGAGGAGGACACTGCAGCAATTGCTGATGTCAGTACAAGTTTGCCCCAAGTACCAGACAAGGAACACACTGTGGACAACGGTGATGGGGATCAGGAAATTACCACAGCCATTCCCACCAGTGAAAGAGAATCTTCTCTCTCCTGCCTCCCCATGACGGTAGCCATGTGTGGATCTCTTGTGGCCTCTTTAGATCAGGAGACGATGGTGGTTGAAACCAAAGACGGCACAGAAATCCCTCCCTCTGAATCTAGAGAGACCCCAGACACTGAAGACGCTGAAAACTTAATTGTTCCATCTGCAGAAGTTGAGGCGTCCCTATGTCTTAGCCAGCCAGATTCCTCACCTGAGGATGACCCTGAACTGGTACAAATAATGTCAAACCCAGAAGGTTCAACAACTCTTACGACGACTTCTCTCTGTAGCAGAACGTTTGAATGCAGATTATCTCTTTCAGAGAATCTCATCTCCAGAGATTTGCCTGAGAGTAGCCAAGCTCCCAGTAATGCACAAAGCCCTGATTACCCAATAGAGTTTGATTTTAGCAGTGGTTACCTTCCTGAAAGTGAGCAAAATATGATGGTGGTAACAGATGAAGAACTAGATGCTTATCTGATGGGTGAGGCACAGAGAAACAACTCTGCGATATCAGCTGAGAAATTTGTGGATGAAGGCTTTTCAGAATTTAATGGGGATTTAGAGGGCGAGTTACGTACCTGCCCAGTTGATTCATTTGCCTCACCTGAAAGTGACAGGTCTCTTCGCTTTTTAGACGAGAGTGAAGGTTCTAATGTTTCTTCCTCATCTCAGGAGAGTAGTCCCTTGAAACCAGACACCACACAAACGGATAATATGGAAGACACGCCGAGTTTGACTGAGATTCAGTCAGTCTGTAATGCAAACCAGTCGCCATGTTATGGTGGAGCCCGACCAAAGCAGCTGTCCAGCCAAAATGTAAGACCATTTCTACCACAAGATGGACAGAATAGCCAATCTGAGGAGAATGTATCAAGTTCTGAGGAGGAGAGCATCTCTCCTGTAATTCCCATTGTGAGGCAGGCTTCCAACCACACCGACAGTAACTTTGAAACTGCCAGTCATAGTGACAGCTGTGATCACATTTATGGCCATGAAGAGTTTTCGGAGCCACCTCCTTACCCAGGAGAGATTTCTGGAGAAGCAGTCGATCAGTCAGGAACAGAGGATAGAGGCCTTGGTTGGAGGCAGCCACCCTGGGTCCCTGATTCTGAGGCACCTAACTGCATGAAATGTGGGCAAAAGTTCACCTTTACCAAGAGGAGACATCACTGCAGAGCATGTGGCAAAGTAAGCTACTTTCATGGCTTTATTACTAAATTAAGACTGTGTTTCATGTTGTCTTAAAGGGAAACTATAGTTTTTTTTTTTTTAACCTGGGACCTATTTTCCCATCTTTTTAGATCCAGATTTTTACTAGGGATAAAAACAATTGAACTCGGTCCAGTATTGAGTTAGAACGTTATAATCAGCAACCACAAAACTGCTATACAATGTAATCCTATGAGGTAAAGATCCGTGTCAAAGTAAACCGCTTGTTTTCACCACTGACACCTGTGTCTGTAAAGAAACTGTAGAAAATGACTGGTCTACAGTCATTGTTTTTACCTTTCTCTTCTTCCAGTCTCTGACACAGCACACCATTCAGTGCCTGTAGTCGATTATCACACAGGGGCTGTATACTCTGGCTCAAATAAATAAGGACAGCCATGAAATTCAAATGCCTCTTCCATATTGTTGTAACCAGCTAAATATTCAGGCATTACTTTGGTAATAGACTTCTTCACGAATTCTGCATGACCTCTCCTTTTATAAACATCAGAAAACAGCGTCCGTGCAATAATCGACCACATGCGCTGAATGTAGTCAGAGACCGGAAGAAGTGAAAGGTAAAACATTGACTGTAGAAACTATTATTTTTCTACAGTTTCTTTGCAGTTATTGAGGTAAACAGACACAGGTATATGTTTGTATGTCTGTTGTCAGACACTTATAACAACATTATGATCCTGTCAGTGGCGAAAACAAGCAGTTTACTTTGACGCGGATGTTTGCCCCATAAGATTAAATTGTAAAGCCGTTTTGCGCTTACTGGTTATAGCGTTCTAACTCAATACTGGACCGATTTCGATCATTTTTGTCCCTAGTAAAAATTTGGACCCAAAAAGCTAGGGAAGTAGGGCCCAGATTAAATAATACTGCCGTTTCCCATTAACTGCTAACTATGGGATATATAATGATGGCTAGTCTGTTATTCCACCCAGGAACAAAATAGAGCAATAAATAGTGCACTGCATTCATCTACTGAGACAATGTGCTAATGATATGTATTTCTTCATTAGCAAGCTAAAAATTTAACATATAGTCCCAGCTAAGTCTCATTTCATATAAAATCCCAGTTAAGATCATTTTAGTTACAGATACTGTGACAAAATGTGAATTTAATTTTGATAAATGAACACGTAAGAGGAGCTGTGTTCTTGGTCATATTACTCTTCAGAGTACGCTGCTGTACTGTGCTGTACTCTGGTAGTAATAAATGCACACAGGTGATGGGTTAAAGGAAATATCTGGATAACAGTATGGAGAAACATAATAAGTGCAACTTCCAGACTGGTTCTGCATGATGTGATTAAGCAGTTAGTACCCACCTTGCTCTGTGGTATGTGTAAATGTTAAGCAGACCCAGCTGACCTCAATTTTCGGTCAGCATGGCAAGAGTGACTGAAAGGTTTTCTTTATTTGAATAGATGACAGCTCATCGGATTGTGTGTCAATGGGAACAGTAACTAAAATTACTGCATTTAGATAATTTATGGGAAAGTCGTATAGGGTTGGAAATTGTGGTCAAAAGTGCACGTTAAGTGACGGTGATGCTCAGTCATTAGTGCAATTACGTATGTAAAGAAGAACAGTGTGACTGAGAGTGTCAGTGTAGGACATGATCAGACTGTCAGCAGGTCATCCATCCACTGTATAGAGAGGGATGATATCGTCGGGCTGCAGTGCACAAAACCCTTGTTACAAAGATTAAATGCCCGTTTGAGAGTTCAGTGGCGCAGAAACCATAGGCACTGGTTTACAGAGATGTGGAAAAAGTGGCATGATCAGATGAGTCATCCTTCATCCTATTCTCGACAAGTATAAAAGTGCAATCCCTGCAAAGTTTAAAGTTTTCCCTCCTGCGACACATCTGATTCAACTGATCACCTAACAATTAAGCCCTTAATGAGGTAGGCCAGGTGTGTTGAGGGTAAGAAAAATCTCAAACTGTGCAGAGCAAGAGGTCTTCAGGACTGCACTTGCACACCTGCATCGTAAGGTATTGTACAGTGTGAGCACTTTTGTAAAGCATTTTATAACCAGAACTGCATTAAGCCCTGCTTCAGTGGGGAGGACTGTAAGTCATTGTAAAGTTTTTCTAACTGATCACCTTTATCCTGTGATGAAACATTTCTGTCCTGATGGGAGTGGGCTTTTTCAGGGAGACAGTGCTCCCATCTACAGAGCTCACTGAATGGTTTAATTAGGATTTAAATGATGTAAATCACATGCTATGGCCTTGATTGTCAAAAGATCTCAGCCCAATTGAACACTTTTGGAGCGAGGGGTTAGACAGTGCTCTCCTTCACCATCTGAACCCCCCCCTCCCCCCATCCCTCCAGTACAATTCCAGAGACTTGTAGAATTGATGCCAAGGTACACTGAAGCTGTTCTGGTAGCCTGTGACTTTATGCTGGTCCCCCCCTTTACTTTGACAGTAGATGAGTCAGTGGGTATTTGTTTCCAATGTTCTGTGCTTTTGCTGACTGATATGTCTGGTTGTTAGGTATATTGTGCCATTTGCTGCAACCGTAAATGCAAACTGAAATACATGGAGAAAGAGGCCAGAGTTTGTGTGGTCTGCTATGAATCTATACAAAGAGGTAAGTGCTTTTTCTTGTCATCACCCTTTACATTGAATGCTGTGAAGCATTTGACACGAAGCTGCAAAACCTTGGTGAAGTGCTTCTTGGATTTGTGAAAGTGCATATCTTTTATTCGAGTTGCAAGTAGCTCATGAAAATGACCTTCTACCTCAGGAATATGGTGGCTGAAGCAGGTTATATCTGCTGAGATCCATTTGCTGTTGTAAAGGTTTAACTTTGAGTGGGAGACAAAAGTGGATTCTCTCGAATCGACTGATTAGGTTGTTTGAAACTGCATATGCTATATGTGAGAGAACTTTGGGTTGCTGTAGATATGTTCACTGCTGGTTAGTGCAGGTTTACTCTCAAAGGCCTACTCAGTCCATCCATCATCCCCACTTTTACACAAGATATCCTTCCATGAAGGAAAACAAACATGTTCTTTACATTTCTGTAATGAAGAATTGCCTACTAGTGATTTATAGGCACTGGATGGTAGGTATCACTTGTAAATAATTGTTTGTAGCAAGTCCCATTTTTATTAGACAAAAGAATAAGGTTTGTGATCAAGGCTGTTGTGCAGCTATGTGGCTGGCTAATATTGGAGTCACCTTTAAAGGTAATAAAGAGTGTCTATGAAACACGTCATTTTTTTACTCTGTCCTCATAGTCTATTTTTACAGAGTCTGTCCACTAGTCATTAGTATTCTTAAGTAGACCCCCAATGTTTTTAATATATTAACCAGATGGTACTAGAGCCGGTATTTGGTTAATTGGCTCACCATGTTGACATTGGCCCCCTAATTTTCAAAAGGTGCAGGGGTATAAGGAATCTCTAGGACAAATACAAGAAAACAAACAAATACTAGGGATATGAAAATAGAATTTCCTTTTCAGTCATTAAAATTGTTTAAACCTCTTTTTACCCAAACGCATGGTATAACACAATTTACGTGCCTCAATATAGGCAGAGCACTGAGCATTCTTGCACTGCATTAGTAAATATAAGGTATGGGTAACAATGCCGCCAACAGCTCCTGGGTTACTCTCTGTGTAGAGTTTCTGTGCATGTTCTGTCCGTGTCTGTGTCTGTGTGGCTTTCCTCTGGGTTCTCCAGTTTCCTCCTACTATCTAAGAACACTGGCGTTACTGGGATAGGCTTCGGATCCACCGCAACCCTGACTATGATTAATCTCTTACTGAAAGGGAGTGAAATGCTTAGCAAATAAGGTGCCTTTTGGGGTTCTACCTTAACTATTCTTGTGTGAAGAAAATTGAGCTAAATATCAAAAATTGAACCAGAAAACATGAACGCATTGCAGCCGGGAAGCATGTGATTGATTTTTGCGCTTCCTGGATGCAACGAGAGATGAACGTCTAAACCGCACAGGCTTGGTTATCCGTGTCCTTTTTTTGTCTTAGCTGTTTATAAATGTATAATTGCGTACGAGCAGTTTCCCCATTACTTTTAGTGCATGGATTCTTCTCATCTGTCCAAATCTCTGTTACTTTGAAACAGCTAAGCTGAGAGTTATAGGAAATGCAGTCTTTCCTCCTCGATTGCGCAGAATAAAGCGCTAAGAGAGTTTCTCCTACATTTCCCAGAATGCACTGCAGCCGGGAAGCATGAGCGTTTTTTTTTTCTCTCGTAAATTTGTGCCTTTTTATAATCTCTATGAATATCCAAGTTTTTTCTCGTAAGTGTATGATTTTAATCTCAGAAGTTCTGAGGTTTTTTTTCTCTCAGAATATTACCCCCACCTCAGTGTTTTTTTGTTTTGTTTTGTTTGTTTTAATCTATTTATTTATTTACTTACTTACTTACTTACTTACTTACTTACTTACTTACTACCATACAGTGGCCCTAATATGCTGTCATACTGTCTGGAAAGCCGGGAAATGTAAGAGGAGATAGCATATCCAGGTTATTGCTCCACTCTGCTTGGGAGTTCTTATAGATCCACACCATCAATCAAACTCTTGCTCTTCAAAAAGCTTTTGCAGTGTGTGTGAACATGTAGGTTCTTTTTTACATAAAAAAAAAATGGCAGAATGGTCCTATAATGCAGCACATAACATTGATTACCAAGCCCTATTTAAGTGATACGTCGTTGCTAGAACGAGTCCTTAGGTTACATACAAGAATATTACACAAGCCATTGGTAGCCTCAATAAGAAATATGCTGTCTTGGCCTTTGCTAATTTGCTAATTGATACACTGAATAGATTATATTAAACACAACCTGTCCCTCTTGATTTGCCAGAATACATTTTATGTAGAATGAAAATGTAATAGTGAATAAGAATGTTTGTTTGTTTGTTTGTTTGTTTGTTTTGATGAGCTCTGGTGGAGTCTAAAAAAAGGTTTCTGTCACTGCAGGCCCATTTTTAACGTTAAAAAGAGCATTTTAAAAAGAACAAGCGCAAGACAGAGAAGCAGAGAGACACATTTGCAGGGTGGTTCCTCTGGGCACTGGTTGTCCTTGACTGTGTGTGGCACAGATCCACCTGGGATGCACAATGCTTTGAGACTCTGCTTCAGCTTTGGGCAGAGATTTAGACACACACAGGCACACATAGGCACAGGCACACACACGCGCGCACACACTCACCCTCCTCTTCAGCGTCAGGACAGGAAGGCATACGTCACCTCCCTCTGTTCCTTTTGGTCGTTTCTCAGTCCAGGACAGCCATTTAATACAGGCTTGTCCATCATAGCAGGCATTTGATGGAGAGAGGAAGGTGGGACTATGATTGTTATAGTGGAGGTTAGACCCAGGATAGACAGGAGCACGGCATGATTGCGTGAATGTGGGCCGCTCACTATCTGGAAAGAGACTCTGAGATGAAAGAATGCCTCCCCCCCCCCCCCTCTCTCTCTCTCTCTCTCTCGTTCTCTCTCGTTCTAAACCCTTGCTGAGTTCAGGCTGAAATGCTCCAGGGAGATTGAACTGAACACACGCACCGTGACTAAGATGAAAGGAAATTCAGGTTCATAGATAAGGTAAGGTAAATTGCTAATCAACTAAAATCCATGCAGATTGATAAATACTGTCTAGGCTTTATGAAACAAGTTCCTTGAAGTCTCCTTGACACTAGCAAAGCATCTTCCACGAACTGTTTGTGCTCAGAACAGTCAGATTTACAATATGATTGAAGGACATGTAATTTGTCTGGCATGGGTTGCCATCATCATCATCATGAGTCATTTGAGTGTCTTTGTTGTGGTGGTGGTGTTTTCTGTTTATACTGCTGGTTTACATGTTCACTCTCATCAGAATCGGTGCCAACGTAATCGAGTCGATGGGGTTCTATGATGCTTAATCAATATACCGCAAGGCGAGGCTTACTCAGCACTTTGGTTGGAGTCACAGCTATGAATGCCACTAGATCTCAAAAGCAACTTTTATTTACCTTAATGTATAATCAAGTCCTGTGGTCTGCTGTGGTTTTCCAGTTTAATGTACTGTCTGTAACTGTGTGTTTAGTTAATTGTTTTGCTTAAACTATTAGTGTCAGAGTAAACTATCTTTATTAAACCATCTTTACTGTTTATAGACTATATTTATTGTAAGTTTATTGACTTGTTTATAAAATAGTTTATAGAAATCTGTCAGGGTCAGTATATTTAACCCTAATAATTAAACCAAACCTCATATTATTCTTCTGCACTGACCAGATGACAAAATTAATGTTAAAGATAATGAAAGAGCAAGGGTTGTAATGAATGTATATTGATATAACACAAGTCATGCACATAAAGGTGAGGACATGCACATGACCATGAAGATACAGCTTGTCTTAAAGCATCCTACTGTTACACATTATAATGTTTAGCATGAGCACTGATATTAGTATGGCACAGAAATGAAAAAAGTAGGATTGGTGCATGCCCATAATGTGTTTTTGATTGCTGGTTTTGTATTTTTGCAGCTCAGGCCCTTGAGAGAATGATGAGCCCTACCGGGCCTAGTCCAAATCCTAATATCCCATCCGAGTACTGTTCAACGATTCCTCCCATGCAGCAGGCTCAAGCAGCAGGTACCCTCAACTCCCCACCCCCTACCGTCATGGTGCCAGTCTCTGTTCTCAAGCATCCTGGTAATGATGGTATGCACACACTTCTACCTTGTTTCAGTGAGTTTTGAGGGTGTTGCAAATGGTGCTTAACAACTGTGACTCAACTAGCTCTCCCCAGCTCAGTATGAGGAAAAACGTGTGGCTATAAACTTGGCTAAGATCTGGTCGATGCATTCACTTTTAACAAATGCGTAGTTAGCTAAATCTCTACGAACGTTATTATTTATTTGCTAGGATTCCCGAGAGAACAGAAGCATGTCTGGTTTGCTGATGGAATACTGCCTAATGGCGAGCTGGCAGATACCACTAGGCTTTCCATAAAGCCACGGAGATCCTCTCAGGAGTCCAGCCCGGTTACACCAGACCCTCCAACGGTATGGGTCAAACAGGCTGTGCAGTAACACATTTGTCTAAGTTAAGGTTAATTTTATTGAAGGCAAAATTGTCAATTTTATACTGTTTCAGATGAGTATTACCAGAATAAACCCTAGCTGTTTGTCTCTTTTCAGGCACAGTGTAACCTTGGTGTGTAGAAAACTATAGATAGCCACATAAACAATTACCAGGTCACACTGACAGCAGACTGGGAAAAGGTTAAATTGTCTGTTGATCTGTCGGAACTGCTTGTGTCGTCTTCCTCAGCCGATTAGCAAATTCCCAGAAGGAAGTGAAGGTTCAGCACACAGCTCTGAGACTGGTTCAGAGGCACCAAGGAAGGCAGTCAGCGGGCCCTGGGACTATGCGTTACTCTGTGACCTGGGTAGTTGTGCGCAGCGGGCTCCGAGTCTCCTGCCCGAGGATGACGATGGTCTGCCACCACTGCTCATCGCCACGGGAGAGGAAGATGGAGGGGGTGAGAACAGCTGCATTTTAAATCCTTCTGTGTGCATATTATAAACTATTTTCTTGAATGAAAAGAATCAACTCTATAACATGTTGAAGCAGTCTCAGATGTTTCATTACTTTGTGCATAGGGAACAAGACCAAACTATTTTGTTGAAAGCAGTGTGGGAAGGAAATACTTCTTTAAAATGACAGCACTGAACATACTGTACACATCAGTAGTTCAGACAGAAATGCTGATCATTTGTACTAGAAATGTTGGTATTATATGGAATACACGCAGTGTTCTTACACTTGACCCAAGGCTAATTATATATGGGCTGTTTCACAATCAGGGTATACTTTTCGGGTCCACAATAGTCCAAAAATCA
>JAOTRR010000010.1:11725102-11735468 GCA_028570945.1 Gogo arcuatus
TATATATATTTGTGTGTGCGCGCGCGCGCGCACACATTTTGGGCAGAATGACTTCAATTGTTTACTCATGTTAAAGTTTTAATCCTGGTTTCCTTCAACCTTTACCACGTGTTGTGTGTTTTTTTTTGTTTGTTTGTTTTTGTTTTTTTCTCTCCCTTGCCAGTGTATCCTTGTCCTTTGGTTAGTGTCCGGTTTCGTGAATCAGTCTTCAGAGAGACGGGACATACCATCATGAACCTTCTTGCGGTCAGTGCCACCTTTACACTTTGTACTACCTCGCATCATCTACATTTTCCTCTGCTGAGACACAAATCACACAGCCTTTCACATAACATACTTATCTATGTCTCACATTTCCAACATATGGTCATTAAAGATTTTAGGAAGTTAATTATGTTGTCAGCGCTTTTAGTCTTGTAGAAATCATATTGAAGTTGTCATGACACTGTGCAATCACACTTTTAAAAGGCAAGTGAAATTAACTAATGTGTTGTTTTGCTCTATAGTGGTAAAGCATGCACACAATTATTATTGAAGTGTGAGTACTTTAGAAGGGATCTGCTGTGATTTGCTTTTGTAAATTTGTGACTGGACAGATTTAAGTTCAGCCCAGCACAGTTCATCCCTGAGATTAGATTAGTGCTGGCGTATAACTTCTTGGAGAAATTTTGGACCTCAAATGCTTTGACTCTGATAATTAAATGGCTACTCAGTTGATTGCTGTCTGCCCTACTTTAAGCCTTTAAGATTGTTAGAAAGACGATCATACTGCCTAGAAACAGATGCCTGTGTTAACAGTAATTTATTAATTTTACCACAGGACCTGAGGAACTACCAGTACAGTGTGCCTGTAGTCGGCAGCCTGAGGATCCACATGGAAGTGGGCAACAGCTATATTGACATACCCAAGTCAAAGTTTAATGAGGTGATATCCCAAACGCTTTTATGCATTCACATCGTTCTAACATATTCCTTGGTTGTTGATTGTTAAGCTAAACAATGTGTCACTTGCAGATGCTGAAAGTTGTGAATTCTTCCAACGAGCATGTAATAAGTGTTGGGGCTTGCTTCAGTACTGAAGCAGACTCGCACTTGATATGTGTTCAAAATGAGGACGGAAGCTACCAGACACAAGCCAATAGCATTCAGGGAAAGACCAGAAGAGGTTAGGTGGTTTTAATACTTCCCCATATGTAGGTTTTCTTTTCCTAAAGTAACATTCTATTGTCAGCTTGTTCATTTAATGCTTTCTCTTTTTTTCAGTAACTGGAGCAAGCTTTGTGGTTTTTAATGGTGCTCTGAAGGCCTCTTCAGGATATATTGCCAAATCTAGCATTGTTGAAGGTACTGTGTCAAAGCCTCTTTAAGAGGCTACGTTTGGCAGGATTTGTGTTGTACAACATTAGACAGCCCCTGTTCGCTTTCATTATGAGTAATCATTTGTAGTACCTTTTAAATTCTTTTTATTGAAGGGTAAATTTGGAATTGGTTTAAATATCTACAGCTCTAGCCATCAATAGCTATTGAATAGCTGTTTCTCTATCTGGGATTCCTTCAGATGGGTTAATGGTGCAAATCCCCCCGGAGACAATGGAGGCTCTGCGCCAGGCCCTAAGGGATCAGACAGACTTCCGAATCACCTGTGGAAAAACTGACACAGCGCCAGAGGACAGAGAAAACGTCAACATACGCTGGGTGGACTGGACGTCTCCCATCAATACAGGGTAATGCAAATGGTCTGCTAAATTTCACCCAGATCAATACTAATTGAGAGCTTGTGGTAAATCCACTGCTGGTCTCTTTGAATAGTTTGTCCAGTTCTACTAGAATGGCTTTCATGATTGCTGTGTGCATTTAACAGAGTCTGTCTAAAACACACTTTTTAAATATCTGGTTTTACCTTCTAGAGCATCAGAAGCACATCTGATTGCACAGTTTTATTTAGAATAAGTTTACTTCAGTTAAAGGTTAGACTTCTGTCATATTTTCAAGATTAAGCTACCAAGACGGGCATGTTTAACATGTTTAACCCATCTTTATTAAGAGTGGCAACAATTCATACAGGTGACAAATTAAAAGAAAACGTTTTGGCTACCAAGAATCACCAAAACAGCTTCACTGCACCTTGGCATAGATTCATAGAAGTCTCTGAAACTGTACTAAAAGGGCTGGCATACCATTCTTCCTGAAGATATTCCCTCAAATAGTGTTTTGACGACGGTGTTTGTGTTGTCTAACGTGGTTGTCCACCTCATGGGTGTTTGTTTAGGTTGCAGTCTGGAAGGCCTTAGCATATGATTTACATCACTTTCATAGTCATCAAACCATTCAGTGACTCCTGAATTCCCAGCTTAAAAGAGACAACTCCCATCCTGTATAGAAATCATAATATAATACATTTAAGTTGGTTAGCAGTGACGCTTCTGTCTAAGGGGACAATTGGACCCAAACCATCCCAGAAAAATGCTTCCCACAACAATCTCAAGGTGCAGTTGTTTTTTTCCCTTAATTTCTCGCTCACCTGTATGTGTGGTGTATCTTCAGCACCATCAGCCCCATAGATGGGAAGTCTCTAGAGGACATGCCCAGTATCCACATCCAGCAGGATTCAGAGTTTGAGATGGATGGCCGGACTATCAAGTGCACCGAGGTGCGTCCTCATGGAATTTACATGAGCCCTAATGAGGGAAAAACAAAGCCCTCCAGATTCTTTTACCTGCTCTTTTTCCTGCTTGTTCCCACAAGGTCTTTTACCTTCTGAAGACCCCAGACTGCTCCCACTCTGCTGTTCTCTCCTCTTGCTCTCAGTTCCAGAGAGAGATTGCTACTGCCAGCTGTGCAGCGTTGTGTCCTCACCTCTCTGTCCTCATTGCAAATGGCATTAACCATCTTGCACTTCGAGTCTCTACTGATACTGACATGGTAACTGTTGTCTTAAATAAAGTAAACTGTAAAAAGATCATTTATAGCCCATTTTCTAACAAGACGAAGCATTATATGACAGTTGTACACATGAATGTGTTTGAACATTTCTTTATAGTAGAATGGATTGCTCTGTTACTGCATGACCTATTTTTCTAGGCTGCGTGCAGGATATAAATTTTAACGTTGATACGACAACCTGTGTTTAACATTGCGGCCAACAACACTTAATCAGCACTGATATTTCTCCTTCTAATTTAGATTTCTATTGCACTGTGTGGTTTTGTTTGTTTGTTTTTGTTTTTTTTTGTCTAGGTTGAGTATCAGGCCGGTTCAGGCGGAAATCTTCTGCCTCAGAAATATATGAATGAGTTGGATGGGGCACTGATACCTGTTATTCATGGTGGAAGCTCCTGCGTCCCACACCAAGCCATGGACATGGAGTTGTTCTTCTATATTACGCAGACCCTTTGAGTGTGACGCATGAGAGCAGAGCCCTCCACTAACAAGGATGTTGTCCTTCCTTTAAACCAATTAAAAGCGAAGCTGGACAAACAGACAAACTGAGCAGACATGGTAAATTCTGACAAGGTATGGAAAGTGTGCAACTTTTGCAAATGGGGCTGTAATTGATATCAGAGCTCATCAAAGTTCTAAAGAATGACATTGGATTTTCATGTGTCTGTACTGGATGCAGTTTGTTAGTGTTATGGACACATAAAATTAATAGTATTTTCTATGAGATTAGAGAGAACGAGAGGCACTGCATTCTTTAATCAGAAGGATTTTTGAGACAGTAGCTTTTGAATTTTCAGTATGGTTTTTTTCATCGGTACATTCTCGGTGTTACTCTTGGAAGAAGCTTCATTTCATCCCGTGTTCTGTATGAAGAACGTTCATCATTTCTTTAAATACAACAGGTGATCCTTCCTTTAATACACAAGGGTTATTGAGCTCTTAAAATTTTTTCCAAAATTTGTACATGGATTCATCTCTCAGTTCTGTTAAGCTTTTATTAAGCTTAAAGACTATTTTTGCAATAGTTACACGTTAAATAAAGATTATATTTTTGATAGGCCATTATGTTAGTTTTGCAGTCTCATTGCAAAAGAGCTGATTTTGAACTAAAGTCCTATGAGGACCATAACTTTGTCATACTCATCCATTACACATTGTTAAATAAATCATTAATAATAATAATAATAATAAATGATTATTATTTATATTAATATTATTATTATGTGAAATGTAAATTTGCATAAATTGCTCAATTAGAAATATCTTTTTGCTCCTATTCCTATTGCAGAAGGATTACATTTAAAAGTAGGCTAATTAAAATGGAACAAAGTTTTCAAAACCAGCTCCATACCTTAACACTACAAACCGTGAATGTTTTAAATTTAGTGACCTATTAGTTTTCATAAAGGCTGTTTTAATATAAATTGTTTTAGTGAATATATATTTGACTTGAGTCATATCAATTCAAGTGACATATATAATGTAGCTCTCACAAATTCTCTGGTCTGATCTTTAAAGACCTTGCTGACTTTATGATATAACACATTTTGCATTTCTTTTTGTCCCGATATCACAGTATTACCATATTACTCCACTATATAGTTCGTGAGAGAGCTGCTGACCATTACAGATGACAAGTTTTAAAGGGGAAGAGAACACTATAGCATTTTAGTAAATGAAACAATATATTACACCTTATTTGTATTAGAAAATGAATGAAACATCAGTAGACACCAATATCATTTGTGGGAAACCTTGGCTTTTTTATGTTTTTCATTTTCTGCCAATTTCTGTGGCTTACAGTGAAAAGAGAATCATTTGCATTATGAGAAGTCATTGAGCTAATTTATTGAGTAAGTGCAGAGAAAGGAGAAACAGGTTCTTGAAAACCAGCATAAAATGAAGTTCTTGGATGCCAGCCATCAACAGGTTCCAAAATACAGAATATGCACTTTCATAACATGAACCTAATGACCAAGAAGTGATTGTATGTTCTTATTAAATTTCATGTAATGTGTATACTGCATTTTCAGTTTGTGATTTTTGCCTGAAGATGATTGTGATTAGATAGTGTATAATTCTACATCATACTTTCTAGGAACTGTCTCTCTTCATGAAACCATATAAATGAGCCTGCCAAATTAAATCATTAGACTGTGTGTGCAGTTTTTTATATCTATTTTTTGGTGAGTTACTTGGGAAAGGTAATGTTTTGTTTTGTTTTTTCTTTTTTTCACGATACGGGTCTGTCAGCATCCAGTACACAAAATGCATGCAAAGTTAATACTAATTCTATGTAAATACAGATCATTGTTATGGACAGTTTAAGATGAAATGTGATGCATCTTATATGAAATTATGCTCATTTATATCTAGAGGTTCAGTTTGGGGTGGTTTAAATTATTTTTCTCACCTTGTACCATGTTGATTTAATTGATAAATCGTCAATAAACAGATTAATATTTTAGAACTTGCAAAAACAAAATGCTGCATGTGGATCTGTTTAGTCATGTATTACATACACTATATAGAATATGTGGACTTAATTATCAAGGTCAGGGGTTTCAGACACAACCACTGCTGACAGGTGAATAAAATCAAGCATGTACTATAGCTATGCAAACTCCGTAGACAAATATTGGCAGTAGAATGGGTCAGACTGAAGTGCCCAGTGACTTTAAACATGGCACACTCATAGGATGCCACCTTTGCCACAAGTCAGTTCAAGAAATTTCTGCCCGGGTCAACTAAGTGCTATTACTGTGAAATGGAGGTGTCTAGGAACAACAATAGCTCAGCCATGAAGCAGTAGACCATGCAAACTCACCGAGCAGGGTTGCTGAGTGCTGAAGTCCATAGCTTGTAAAAATGGCCTATCCTCTGTTGCATCACTCACTACAGAGTTTCAAACTACTTCTGGAAAGACAAGAATTAGGTGTCAGTAGTTTCATAAAATGGGTCACCATGGCTGAGGAGATGCACACAAGCCTAAGGTCACTATGCGCAAGGCCAAGCATCCGATGGTGTAAAGCATGCAACCACTGGACTCTGGAGCAGTAGAAACGTTCTCTGGAGTGATGAATAATGCTTCACTATCTGGCAGTCTGGTGGATGAATCTGGGGTTGGTGAATGCCAAGAGAACACAACCTATTGGAATTCATAGTGCCAACAGTAAAGTTTGGTGAAGGATGGATAATGGTCTGAAGTGGTTTTTCATGGTTTGGGCTAGGGCCCTTAGTTCCAGTGAAGGGTAATGTTAATGCTATAGCATAAAAAGACATTTGAGACAGTTGTATGTTTATGCTTCCGACTTTGTGGCAACAGTTTGAGGCCCTTTCCTGTTCCAGCATTACTGTGCCCCTGTGCACAAAGTGAGGTACATAAAAATATGGTTTGACAAGCTTTTATTTATCCGGGACTAAATAACAATTATGTGGTCCTCACCAACTTCTATAAACAAACAAGCTCAGGTGACAACAAAAAAACACATTTCACTATGTAGTCATTTTTTCCAAAAAGTATTCAGAAACCAGATGGGAAAAACAAGTCCACCCCATAATTCAGTAACATGTAGAATCACTTTTAGCAACAATAACTTGAGGTAAATGATTTCTGCAGGAGTTTATCAGTCTCTCACATTGTTCTGGAGATATTTTGGCCCAGTCTTCTTTACAACATTGCTTCATTGCTGTTTGATGGCATTCATTTGTTCACAGCTCTTTTAAGATCCCACCACAGCATTTCAGTGGGGTTGAGGTCTGTACTTTACCTTGGACATTCCAACACCTTGATTGTTTTGTTTTCTTTAGCCATTCAGATGACGATTTGCTGGTGTGCTTGGGATCATTGTCGTGTTGCATGACCCAATTTCAGCCCAGCTTAAACTGCTGGACAGATGGCCTCACATTTATCTCAAGAATATTCTGGTATAAATTGGAGTTCATCGTTGTCTCAGTGACTGCAAGTGTCCTAGTTCCTGTGGCTTCCAAACAAGCCCAAATCATCACGTTTCCACCACCATGGTTGACAGTTGGTATGGCTTGTGGTGATACGCTGTGTTTGATTTTTGTCAAACATGGCGCTGTGCATGATGACCAAACATCACCTTGGTCTCATCAATCCAAAGGATATTATTCCAGAACATTTGTGGTTTGTTCAGATGCAATTTCGCAAACCAAAGTTGTGTTGCCATGTTCCTTTTGAAGAGAAGGGGCTTTTTCCTAGCCACCCTTTCATGAAAGCCATACTTGTTCAGTCTTTTTCTGATTGTGCTGTCATGAACAAACACTTAATGTGCTTATAGAGGTCATGTGATATAGCTCTTTGGTTTTTCTTTATACCTCTGAGCATTAGATCTCAAAGCAGCATTTGCAAACATTTATTTGAGAGAAACCAGGCAGTACTCACAGAAACAAAAGTCACTTATGTACCATATGAATGTGTTAATGGGGTGATGAAAATGATAGAAATGCATCAAAATATTACAGAAAATCATTTTGTTCACAGTTTCTGATTAATTCTTTCAGAGTGACAGAATTTGTCCAGCTGGGCAAATGATTAACCCATTTCACAAGTATGTTGGCCAAGCAAGTGACTGGGCTAATAAATTTAATAACAAAATTCATGAAAGAGCTCATTTTGTCCATCCAAAAAAACATTAAAGCTGGTACCTGATAAAAGAATGATAATACTGATCACAATGGTTGATAGAGAAGCACAAAGCTTAAGATCAATGTCTGTGGTAGAAGCATCATTTGAAGCACCTTGTCAGGTGTTTGGCAAACTGGAACATACAGTAAAGCTCCAGCTGAAACTGAAACAGCTCACTCACCTCCTCACTTTACTTTAGTGACACTCAAAAGAGCGAGTCATTTGCAAAATAAAACACATCTAGCCATCACATTAAGCCTGAAAATTTTGGTTTCAAAAACTGCAAAAGGACTAAAAGTCATTCGTCTTTCATGACACAAAGTGTTTTGCAATGGAATCAGATAGCAGACGCACTTCCACAGCAGTCCTGTGCTCGGTTGGCAAACCCACAAGAAGGTTGTTTAACTGATCTGGGAACACCCATAGCAGAGTAGAAGTTGATCTGTCCATTATGGTTCATCCAGATTCCAGAGACAATCGCTTTTTTCCATTGGTGTACAATTGGCCAAATCTGCAGCTGTATGCTTTTTGCTGCTATTGCTGCTGTGGATGACATTGTAGCACATCTGACAAACTATGTAACTAGGGGGTTGACTATTCTGACAGAACAGACTATGGTTCTGCCTGTTGTTAATGTTAGTCACAAGCTCACCTTGATCACTACCCATCAGACCAGACCTGCTTTCCCAAGTGCCCTAAGTCACTGGGTCACATCACATCACACACACCTTGAAATTATAGATCTGGCCCCTAGTAGTGACCCCAGAATATTCAAAAGGGCAGTATAAAGCAAGTATAAAGGGGTTTTTTTCACTATGGTAAAACATTGTGCAGGAACCCCTTATCTTGTGCCATAAATTATGTTTTTCTGCAGCCAGATGGTAGAGTCAGCTAGAATTGTCTCTTTCTGGGTCTACATCAAGATGCACATGGCAGCGTTTTCTGGTGGACAGATGGCCATTAGGAGTGTATAAAAACGGTCAGAACATTTCCAGAGGGCACATAATGTCTCCATACTCCAAAACATCTGAGGGTACAGAATGTCTCCAAATGCGAAATAATGGTCCTACAGGGAGATCAGGACATGGTGCTAAGCAGTTTACGCATATTAACATTTGAAGCAATGGATGATGCATAGTTAAAGTGACTTTCACTTGCTGGCCATCACCAGGGCCAGACAAGTTGATAAATTGCACATCTTATCAAACAGAATGCAGTATCTGCTTTGGGGACTGGAGTTATCTACTGGGAACCTATCAAGTTATCTGTTCTTGCAGATGAGAATTTGCCCAGGCCAGCCTGTGTCTACTGAGGGCTTTCAGGAGTTATATTCAAGTAACTGCCAGCTGGCAGGTCACTGAACTGTTGTCTGTGTGCCTTGTAGACCACCACATAGGGGTCTGCTCTATGGACATGTTAGGCCACTGGGTAAAGGACGTGATTACACAAGCAAGAGGCACCTTCTTCCATTAAATTAATTGTGTCATGGGTATCTTCTAGATGACACTAAGATCACTTTTACTTACATTTTTTTGTTGTACGGCAACATTACGCTCACTGCAATGACACAGTAAGGTGTTTTAAATTTGTGATGCTGGAATTTTAAGCAGCATACATGTGACGTTCTATTATGTCACACCCAAATTATAGTCAAATAATTTTTCTTTTAACAGAGGATGTATTTTGATTACAATAATATATAACAATGTTACAACTTAAAAGAAAAAAGGACAACGAACATGCAGGACTATTAAACTTTAGAGCTATAAATAAATCCACACATCCTGAAGAAAAATAAGCAGCCTATACAAACAAGAGAACTTTTCATGATAGCAGAAAATTTCTTACCTTAAGTTGACGGTAGCACTCCAAAGGTGAACTTGCACTCTGACATATAAACTCAAGAACTGCTACAAATACTCCATTTTAAAGTTTGTTTATTTCTTTATTATTATTATTATTATTATTATTATTATTATTTAGCAGTTGAAGCTGCAGTTTAAGGAATCCTGAAAGTTGGTGCTTCCCCCACTTCGGGTGTCTTTAGCTCACTGTCTAACTTTGGCATATATTACAGATTGAATGTTGCTTCATTGCACCCCATGTGCTCCAAGGTGATTTGAGTAATTGTACCGTATCAAGACTGAGTGAGAATCCTTGAGCAAGAACGCTTAACTATCCAAGGAACCCTTCAAGAATTTTTTTGAGTGCATAAATATATAATCACTGCTTGAAGAAGAGCATGCAAAATCCAATTCATTTGATTGACAAAACCCAGTTACTGTTACCTGTCAGCTCATTGTATATTGTGTATGGTTAGTGGACCACTGTCACATACAAAAAATGTAAGTAAAAGTGTGTATGATTAGTGGACCACTGTCACATTTTGTGTTAGCCCCACTTTATCCATGGTTTAAACTTGAATTCACCCTGAGTTGTATATTGATTAATACTTAAACAGTAAACATTGCTTTATTGAGCAATTTTCAAGAAATCTATGTATTACATACATTTAACAGCCAGAAGTATATAGACAAGAATTCACTTTTGAATAGTAAAATGAAAATTTTACTTCCATTAAAGTATCTTAAATGTGTGGTGGACATGAAACTCCTACAAGCTTCCCCTCCTCCACATATCCCAATTTATTATGATCCCTTATTACTGTTCATACATTAAAAAAAAAACAATTCAAATGCCTGAACCTTTATGATGTTTTCATATACAAACCCCATTTCCAGAAAAGTTGGGATATTTTCCAAAATGCAATAAAAA
>JAOTRR010000010.1:11790462-11800968 GCA_028570945.1 Gogo arcuatus
CAACTGTTCTTTGATGGAGACTTGAGTGCAAGACTGTTCATGACAACTGCAGTCCCAAAGCTATCATGGCAATTGTAGGGTTAGGGTTAGGCAACTGGATTAATAAATACATTTAATCCATAATAAATCATAGATGTGCAACTTTATCTCAAGTCCATTATTGTCATTTTCAACTACAATACAATTGTTTTTTCCTATATCATGCCTGCTTTATAAGTCTAAATAGTTTATGTTTCCGTAAAATCAACAAGACTGTCTTTGAGTCTTATTATCCGAATCTGTAACGCTGATGATTATCTTGTAGTAAGGTCAGGCATCATGGCCCATCTTACTGTACATTGTCTGTCTGCTCTCTCATGAGCGAATGAAATACACAAATAATGAAAACAGGACTAACAATTGTGGAGAATTTACTTTATTGTCATGTTGTTTTTATATGAGTCAGCTGACCCCGGTTTATGATGACAAGCTCTTTTCTTAGTTTCATAGTATTTTCCTAGTTTATCTGCACTAGTTCTCTTCAGACTAGAAAAAAGTTCAAAAGTAGATCAAATTAGATACATTTCTCCTTTGAACTATATTGCTTGTATATTGTTTCTATACTGCTAGTGAAAATTCACTCAGCATTTAAAAGCAAAGTAGTCCAACTCGAGGGAAGCACCAAACTCTTCTTTCTTTTACTGCAGATAAATTGGAAGCCCAGTCAGAATTTACCACTCCATTCATCACTGACAGTGGTGTCTTTCTAAACGTATGTGCTGCAATCAAGAACAACAAGCTATTTTATGTTGTCTCCCAATCATGCTGACTTCCCTGACATTTAAAAAAACAAAAAAAACAAAAAACTTTATCACCAGTGATCTGACTCCTTGGCTGAGACACAAGATGACACCAAACAACTGGTTTCTTGACCAGAGCATCTAAACCACTGTGCACATCCCTGGTCACCCCTTCATCAAGACAATTGGTATGGTTGATGGTGATTCAGAGAGCTATGAGTTAAACTAAGGGGCAGAAAATTACATCTATGTATCTATGATACACCTGAGCACAAGTGAGAAGAAAATCTCAGTGGTGTTGATTAGTCCTGTGCTTCTGCAGTTTCCAAATATTTTTCAACATTATTGCAGGTACTTGCTGATTTTTTTGATCCTGTACTCAAGGACCATGAAGCATCCCACTGACTTGAATGCCTACAATGTTTCATCATTTTATTATGTTGTTTTTTTTCCCTGTTGGTTTCTTCTACAAATTCAAGCATGTTGTTCCCACTTGCTCCCTGTAGATCACCTCGGGTTTGATATTTGATGAGCACTACGTCCTGTCTTCCCATGTACGGATGGCCACAGGCTTCAGCATAAGGGGTCTAAGACCCCTTTTAGTCCTTTTAGTTCATGCTCAGAACAGGTTGGATAGATGGATAATGGTCCAGGCCCTGTCTGGTCTGAAGAGAGACCTGAGTGGGTGCTACTACAGCCTTCGCAAAATGACTGATGAGGAGCGTTCAGAGACTCACTGATGTGTGTGAATGCTCCAAGATTCCATTATTTTCTTTTGTATAACTAGACATGCCATGGTGTTAGATATAGATAGTCCAAAGAGTGCTAGGTCACAGGAGTACCAGATCCACCACATCACCTCTTAATTCCATAAACTTTTAAGGTTGGAATAGCCACTTTGAGGTACAAATTCTAATGGATTCAGTGTATTTGGGTTGCCTTTGCACGTAATGATTACCAATTCATCATGTGGCTCAGAAGTACTTCTTGTTTGACAAGCCAGTATCAGTCATACTCATTGCAGCAGGGATGGCCAAGAACTGGTCTGATGCTCGTAGGTTCTGGTAAGGCGAAGGGCAGAGAGACTACAGTATTAGATCTTTCAAAATTTATCCACTTCAGTGACATATTCTAATCTTTTACATTCACTTACCAAAGCTCAGCAAGGTGACCACCATCAACAGTGCCAAATTTTGTATTACTGTGGGCATAGCCACCATACTGTTGCATCGTTCGCACTTTAAAACAATGACTGTCAAATCTGAGGTAGGTTCACAAAAGGAATTAGACACTAACCATAGGCAGACATACTTTCTTGAGAATGGTTAAAGATGAATCATTTCTCTTGGATAATAATTCTTAATCATGTTTTCATAGGTTGACCTGGTGCGGGTGGTCACTGGGGAGTGAGAGACAAGACTGCAGAGGGGCCAAGACATCAAAGTGCCTGCCCCCATCATCCTTCAGTTCAGGAAGTGACACACCGTTATTCAGGCAGGCTGGTCAGGCACACATACAACCACTAACACCACATCCAAACAGAAGTGTTTAATAAACCTGAAGATGTTTTTAAAAAAAATCTTAAAACTACAAATGTTTTGTTTTTCAATGAAAAATGTTAATGTTGATTGTATATGTTTTATTTAAAATTTGAAAGAGCATAATTGAAATCTGCAGTAGTCAGGGGTCTACAGGCCCCTGCATGGTATTAACACCAGAATGCTACTAGATCCTCTTGATTGCATTTTACACTCTGTGAAGGCTTTACATTAGTGACCAGATCTAAGATCCAAATGGGAAGCCAATTTTTACATGATTGCCTCTAGAAGCAGCCTTGCATCATTTAATATTATCAACAATTTGTCATTTTTAAGATCTTGCCAACTGTAACCCTTAAATGCAGATTTATCCCAAAATTTATCCCAAAAGATAAATTCTCTCTTCTCTACATGTGTGTTGACAGATTAATCCAGTGGGCCTAATTTCTTGTCCTAGAGCTGCTTAGTGACATATATCACATAATGCTAATCTTTGTTCCATAAAACACTTGAGTTACAATTTTACCTGAGGCCTCAGAGGCTGTCCCATACTGTGTCTCTGTATGGGAGCAATATGTGTATGTATGAGGTATACTGTATTTTTAGAGCGACTTATATCATCAACATATACAATTCCAAAAAGCAAATAAGAACAGTGATATATTCTTATACATATATTTATTCTTTCAAACAAGACTTCCTATACACCCCTCCCCTAAAACATTATTATGCAGGTAATACAGTACTATAATTAACATTTTAGATGAGTGAGTGGGCTTTGTTTTAACTGTATAAGGATATACTGTATATACCATCACTTGCTGTTTTGGAGATGCTCTGACCCTAGCCATTACAATTTACACCTGGTCAAAGTTGCTCAGATCCTTATGCTTCCCATTTTTCCTGCTTCCAGCACATCAACTTCAAGAACTGACTGTTCACTTGCTGCCTAATATATCCCACCCATTGATAGGTGCCATTGTAATGAGGTAATCAATGTTATTCATGTCATTTGTCAGTGGTTTTAATGTTATGGCTGATCAGTGTATATGTATATTATAAAGTTACGTGTATCTTACAAGTAACTACAAGAAGGTAACACATAAGGTCACATTCATCTTAAATGTCAAACTTGCAAATTTACTGGTGATTTACTTCTCCAATGTTTATTGAAACTTCAGAAACTGATTGCAAACTGTTTTATCATCCTTTTTACATTAAAAATTAATTTCAGTAATATAGGTCAATGTTGGTAATCAGATATAATTATTCATTCAATGCAATGCAGCCTGGTATTATATCAATATCACACGTTTACTGTCAGATGTTGTGGCATTACTCTCATATACACTCACCAAATATGCCATTAGGAACACCTGTACTCATTCATGCAATTATCTAATTAGCCAATTGTGTTGCAGCGGTGCAACACATAAAATCATGAAGATACAGACCACCAGCTTTGGGTAAAGTTCACATCATGACCTTCCCATTGAGGTCAGAACTGACTCCCCGACCACCTTCAAGTGCAGACTGAAGACCCACCTCTTCAAGCTGCACCTCTCCCCTGCTTCCATGCACCCTGTATAATCGCGTAGCAGTCTTGACCAACCCAGGCTGTGTACTGTCTAGCCTGGTCATGATGACAATGTTTTTTCTTTCTCTATTTAATTGTACTTTGTCAGCTCATTTGTATGGTTGGCTTGTTTTCCTTGGCTATTTGTTGTTACTTCAAGAGAATATTACACGAGGTGTTATTCTGTCACTTGTTCAGTTGGCACTAGAACTTTCTTGTCTAGTTGTTCAGCACTTGTTGTACGTTGCTCTGGATAAGAGCGTCTGCTAAATGCCCGTAATGTAATGTAATGTAACAACCATCAGAAGCAGGAAAAATTGGACTGTTGGTGCCAGACAGGCTGGTATGAGTTTTTCTATTACTGCTGATCTTCTGGGATTTTCACACACAACAGTCTCTAGAGTTTACTCAGAATGGTGCAATAAAGAAAAGACATCTAGCAAGCGACAGTTCTGCAGATGGAAACGCCTTGTTGATGAGAGAGGTCAATGAAGAATGATTAGACTGGTTCAAGCTGACAGAAAGGCTACAGTAACTCAGATAACCACTCTGGACAATTGCGGTGAGCAGAAAAGCATCGCGGAACGCACAACAGCAGAAAACTAATCGGGTTCCGCTTCTGTCAGCCAAGGACAGAAACGTGAGGCTGAAATGGGCACAGGCTCTACAAAACTGGACAGTTGAAGACTGGAAAAATATAGTCTGGTCTAATGAATCTCGATTTCTGCTGAGGCGCACACAGACAGTAGGGTTAGAATTTGGCACCAACAGCATGAACCTATGGACCCAACCTGCCTTGTGTCAACAGTCCAGGCTGGTGGTGGTGGTGTAATGGTGTGGGGAATGTTTTCTTGGCCTGTTAATACCAATCAATCATTGTTTAAATGTCACAATTTATGAGTATTGTTGCTGACCACGTGTATCCCTTCATGGCCACAATTTACTCATCTTCTAATGTCAAAGCAAAGGTCGTCTCAAACTGGTTTCATGAACGTGACAATGAGTTCAATGTTCAGTAACCTTCCCAGTCACCAGGTCTGAATCCAACAGGACACCTTTAGGATGTGGTAGAACAGGAGATTCACAGCATGAAAGTGCACATGAAAAATCTGCAGGAATTATGTGATGCAATCATGTTAACATCAACCAGAATCTCAAAGGAAAGTTTCCAACATCTTATGGAATCCATGCCACAAAAAATTGAGGCTGGTTGGAGAGCAAAAGGAGGCCCTTCCCAGGATTAGTAGTGTTCCTAATAATTTGCTCAGCGAGTATGTCCTGATAAGATCCTGAAACAGTGTATGGTTTCATCTTTGACTGTTTGAACAAAGGCCAATAAGGCCAATGTACTGTAAATAAATCCCCAGGCTCTCCCCATGAATCTAAATCATGTAAACAGTACAATTTGCATGGCATCTTGCAGTCAACACTTGGTATTGCTCTGTCAAATACTGTCAATACACTAATATTATTACGTGTCTGATAAAAAGGTCTGTTTGTTTCAGAAAACTAGATCACAATGCATAGCCTGACTAAACCAGAAGGTGGGTTCATGGTGGTTTCAAACACCTTACATAAATAAATTAGTTCCACTGGTTAACGAGATAATACACCAGACTTACCGTAATCTGCTGAATTAATATCTCCCAAAAAACTTAATTTATGCTGGTCCCAGTTTTTTGTGTTAATCTTAAATAATCCAGGTGCAATTTAGGGTGTAATAAGTAGCAATTAAAGGTGTAATAAGGAATTTTGCTTAGTGATGCCATTTCTTCCACGATAAAGTGCCTCTCTAGTAAATCATATTACATTACTTTAAAAGGATTCTTAAAATCAGACACAAATGGTTGGTTGGGGTTTTTTTTATAACATCATAAACATTATATTGGTAACAGTGACTAAGCTGAAATTTTGAATATTGGATGAATTACAGAGGTTATGAAGAACATAACACTTCATTCAACAGAATACAGTGCAACCTAAGCAAAAACAAAAGAAAAAAAAAGGAAATGTAAAAGTAATGTATGCCACACACATTTAGAAACTTGATACATTAAGTGTCACCTACCATTTAGTTAATGGACTTTTGTTTGAACAAAGACATATGTGGTACAGAAAGACTGAAAAGACATAACAAAATTCACTGTAGTAATCTGCTCTGGAGGGGAAAAAGAAAACAGTCATGATTCATTGCACAGCAGGTTTTATGCAGTACACAACTCTGTGCAAATTAAGAACAAATTAAAAGGAACAGCATTTCCCCCCACCCTCACCACCCAAATCTTGCCATTTTTCTCCAAGTTTCCATGTACACTTGTATTTGGATCTCATTTGCTTTATACACTATAGAAAAAACAGCCATCCAGTTGGCACCCAGCGGGCAAGTAGAACTGAGTCATAAAAGTTCTGTAGCGAGGTTGAAATGCTTTTGGGATGCTCTGCTCCAAGTTCGGAGTGGATGCCGGGAGCTTGGGTGGGAGGGTACAGGTAGAAGCAGAGGTTTAAAGATCTGGAGAAGTGGGCAAAGGAGAGTGTGGGAGTCACACTCATCTTATTAGTCCACCGGCCGCTTTTCACCATGTTTCTTTGTAAACTCTTCTGCATTCTTAAAGAATTTTTTACGGTCTTTCGAGTATTCCTCTGCTAGGTCGGCCCTCAGTGGGTGCTCTGGCTGAGGGTCATTGACAAGGGCGATGAGAGACTGGATTACTAATTTGTGGGAGGGGGAAAAAAAAAAAACAACATTGCTGGATGAGAAAAGAAGAGACACCTGCATATGCTGGCCGAATATTTACAACATTTACCAGAGCCTACATTGTTTCTTAATGCTGAGACACCTTACCTTGATCAGTTTTGGTTGCAGGTTTCCAGTTTTCAGCACTTATGACTGGCAAGCACACCTGACCTTTCTCATCTATGTTCGGGTGGTAGATCTTTGTTTTGAATGTGATCTTGGGTGGCTTAAATGGATACTCAGCAGGGAAAATGATCTCAATCCGGAATGCACCTTTATCGTATGGAGGGTTGTCCTGAAATGAATGAACATCCATTTTAATTATTTTTACCTAATCTGTGTGATATCACCATTCTGGGAGAGAAAACACTCCATATAGTTCACCTTACGCATGGGAACTGTTCCAGTTTTTTAAAGTACTAACCAACACTGCCAAATGTCTGAATTAATTTAATTATTGCATAGTTAACTAGATACCTGACTAAATCTCATCACTGCACAAAGTTCCACAGTTCACCCCACCCCCACCCCACCCCCAGAAAAGACCTCCATCTGGACAGCATAGGGCACATTTCACACTCAATCTGATTATTGCCTTTTTTTTTTCTTTTGGAGTGGTACTTTAAAAAAAAAAAAAAAAAAAAAAAAAGTCTTCTGAGCTCATGGGGTGGGTGTAAATGCAGGTCATTATTTTGCACTAAAACAGCAGCGTTATTCAAACAACAATGCAAGACCAGCCCCCTTAGTTAAGTTCATCTTACTCTCTGTTAGTGACCTCCAGGCCAAGGCCAGATTCTTGACACACTGGACTGGAAGTCCATTTCCAATTCATCATATATTCAAACCCAAACATCTCTGCGTTCAATTTTTGGCTTTACTGTATTCGAGCAGCACAAAATTTAGGATGTTCACTGCTTGCTCCAGATTTCTGTGTGTTTTAAATAATAAATTCAGTGAAATGAAATATCTAGACAAAACAAAATTAAAGCTTAAAAAAGCATTTCATAACACCACCACATTACACAACTTGCAGCTGTTTCCACCTAATATATTGCGATATACAAATTATAAAGAAAAACCTTTATAAGGTAATAATGAAACAGTACCATTATCATACTTACAGGAACGATAAGCCCTTGCCAAGTCAAAATATTTGACTCGTCAACTTGGATGTTGCGGAAATTTTTCATTCCAGATTTGCGGATTTCATCAAGTTCCTGGAAAAAAAATTGCACAGATCCAAGATATGATTGTCGGGTGGTCAGTTCTAACACCTGAAACTAAGGCTCTGATGTTTACCTCATATTAAGATTCTATTACAATGATAAACAAAAGACTAAAAACAAAAGCCCAGTCAATCAATATATTTTCAAGTGTGTGATTATAAGGTAAACAACTTCATATGAATTGATGTATAATTCATATAGATGGATCCATGTTTCCATTACCAGTTTAGAACAAAAGCTAATGAGGAAAGGTCACAACTTCACTGCTGTCTGAATCACTATTGTCGTCACAATGTTTAAATTACAACCTATTGCAAATTAGCAAAGGAGGGGGGGATAAATTAGGGAGTGATATCACGTGTAAGATTTAACAATAACAGAAGACAGGTCTCGAGATTGTCAAACACAAGCGTCTCACATACTGTGAAATTTAACTAGTCAAAGTCAAAGCTACACCCATTCAACACCTCGCTCACTTCCTGCTTCTGTCCAACTTACATTTCTGCTAGTGTAAATCAGTGGTGCTTAATGCTATAAAGTAATGGCACTAGGAAAAGATGTTATATGGTGAATAAATCATTGTCCTGTTAGAGCTAGGTTGGTATAATATTAGTTAGCTGGTTTACGTTTTGTTCAACAGTAACGTTACTAAGTTGCCAAGCTATCAGCAATCACACAGCTAGCTAATTTGCTCATAGGCCATCTGAGTCTTCGGCTAGCTGACTTGATCTCTTCTAACCCAACAGTTTTCCTCAAAACCATTTCATACACAACACACCAAGCTAATACTCCGTTTCTTTACCTTTAATTAAACTATGATTAAAACACGACGCCCGTGAGACGTATGAGACACTTGGGAGCTCAAATTACATTAGGTTTCTTTTTGCCGGCGGCCTTCAAAAGCGAACATTCGCTTTTACAGCGCTCCACCGTTTTCTCTAGCAAGCGGGCTAACAGGCTAACTGCTTAGCTAGACTGTTGGCTAAATAAGATGAAACTGGCTAGCTTGTTAGCTTCTCCATTAACATATTTCTCAGACATAAGACAGAAGTAAAGAAAATATTCCATTTTTAATTTACACCATCTTCTTACACGCACTATATATAGCCGACTAGGCAGAACCCGGAATACATCTTATTTAACAACAATAATTAGGGATTACTCAGGGTATTTACCTTATGCAGCCTCTTGCTTGCCGCCATCTTGGATTTGCTGACTAACTACCCACAATGCACCGCGACAGATATAACTATTCTTCTGGAAACCCCCCTTAGCACATACATCTGTGTCATCAGAAGTTTCGATTTAAATAAACAATATGAAACTATAGAGTAGCAAGTTGTATAACATGACAGACAAATTTAAATTGATTACTATATATTACTGTAGTTACATTTATAGGTTTTTTTGTGTGTATCCATGTTTTTATTGAAAATCCAATGCAATTAAATGTCACTGTGAGTCATCATAATAGTTCAGTGAAGAGTCACAGTTTAAATCAACCCCTGACAGAAAAGTTTGCTCTATAAAAAGGACTATATAAAATATCAGCAAAGAAAAGCGTGCAATATTTGATATGCTCAAGCTTTCTGTAAGGAGACGTTTATTTAACATTTATGTAAGAAGTCTCCAGCGTCACAGCTTTGTAACTGAGTATATTTTCCTTCACAGTAGATGCTTCAGGGCAGAAGAGTTTGTGCTTTCTGGTTTCTCTGTTACATGACAAGCTGCATTTGGTTTGTGTTATTAACTAAAAGAAAGAAGAAAAAAGAGAGGCTGTTGAGGAAACGACAGTTTATCGCCGCTATAAGTGATAACGGGAATTTATCTCAGAGTAAATGTAACTAAAAATGGTTAAAAACACAACGTGTAGTTCATTAATATATGAATCTAATAATATATGAATATATTTAATCAATGAAATATTGCTGTGGTATAAAGAATAAAAACATTGAAACCTGCTGTTATAGGAAAATGATCAACTGGAATAGTTGGGCCGCATCACACCACCCCGTCGTTGATTATTTTCCTATAACAGCACAGCAATGTCATGTTTGTTGGGGGGGGTTCCATTACTAATTACATACATGCAGTATTCACTTTGGATTTTTTTTTAATGCTGTGCACCAGTCTACTCCACAATTAACACTGGAGCTGAAACTAATTAAAATTACACCATTAACATCTGATGTAATTGAACACTGAACTCTAAACAGTTTTACCACACCTCCAAAATATTTACTTCCTTACTTTCTAAATCCGGCAGGGAAAAAACGGTACAAATGTGGTAGAATTAGAAGAAAGTGACTTTGCAATATTGTAGTAGAAACCAAAGCTTATTGGTTTTTATTCAACTTATTTAATGGTTAAACAAACAAGGTAGCTGAAAATAGTTTTAATCTTATTAATAATAAGCCTTAGTTATACCTGTGATTTGGATTAGACCAATTAAATTCCACTCAACAGACAAATCACGTTATTACCTTTGGAGAGAGAAAAAAAAGTGAGGCAGGTCAGGGAATGATTGTTTTATACAGTTCACAATTATTAGCACCCCTTGTAAAAGATTAGTAAAAAAAATGGCTAGAAAAGATACACCTTTTGGTGAAGTAGCTTCATCTCACACTGAAAAAATGAGAAATATCCAACCTTT
>JAOTRR010000010.1:11808542-11818959 GCA_028570945.1 Gogo arcuatus
GTGCTTTTAGGAACAGCATTTTCTTTCATAATTTGTAATTCTTCCTCACTTACGGAGACAAAGCGATTGGCAGCCATTTTGCCGAGTCGCTCGAGGTGATTGGTCAAGAAATTTGGACTATTTCTTGATAATCAGAGCGCGCGATTTTCTATAATCACCTGCTTATTTATACTAAAAGCTGTTAACAAAAGTTCTTTCTGCAGAATAATGTTACATGCAGTAATCTACAGTGTGTCTTGTCTCAGACATTGACAAAGACAGTTCTCATTCCTGAAACGTACCTGGACATTGTTTTTTGTCTAGTAAATTTTAGATTTGTTACAGATACAGTGAGGTGAAAGTGATAAATCGGTCTATTACATGGTGAGGAAATTAGATTTTTGGTAAAGTTCCAGAGATACATTACCATATGGAAAAGTCTCACTTGCTGAGATCGGCGATACCGGGTGTTTCAGACTGCAGTCCTGGAGGCTTTGGACCTACAGTCTGAAAAATATTCAATCCATGAAGTCCCTGGTAAGGAGCTGATGAATTGAATCAGTTGTGTTAAGTCAGATTTGTCAGATTTATACAAAGTTAAATGGAGATGCTGTTCAGTTCACAGTTCACAGATGCTGTTCTGTTCTGTTCAGTTAACAGTTCAGTTCAAATGATCCACGCAAATGAGGTTGGCTGCCTAATGATAACAAGGATGTACTTGTTAGCCTTGTAGCTTCTTTTACCCCTGAACATACTTCTGCCGAGCTAACTGTCCAGTGACTGCTTCTGCTGGGTGCACAATAATCATACAATATGAAACAAAAGTCTGGACCCACCTGATTGAATATGTGGCTTTTCATGTTCTTAAGGACAAGCTTACGTTTGACATTCATCAAATAGTCCATAAATAGTGAAGCTATTTATGAAGCTTATGTATGGTCTTATTTACAAACCTTTTAAATGAAATGCCTCCCAGGGTACAATCACTTTTCATTTAGAACTTAATAAAAGTAGCCAAAAAGCACTCCGCATCTGTGGAAACTTTGAGATTGTTGGAAAAGCGTATATCATGAAGCTGGTTATGGGAAACGAAGAGTTTGCAAAGTTGCAAATGCTATTTTAATAATATTTTGCTACTGCAAAATTAATTAATGATTATATCATAGTTTAATGTCTTTGGGATTATTTTAAAATGTGTAAAAATAGCACAAAACAAGTCTGCATGTAGACATATCCATGCATTTGGCTGGTACTTAAGTGGCTTATGAATTTACTCACTTGACGTGTATCATTTTAACAGAAGAAGAAGAAGGGGGACAAACATAGTAGAGAGAGTTAGGTCGAGTAACACCCTTGTTGCATTTTGATTAGTCAGTTTTTATCAAGTATTGTAATACAGTATTCTGTAGATTCCACAACCAATACCAGCACTCTTTTTGCTGAATGACGTAACCATTATCTTGGAAATTGCAAAGATTCTGTTACAAGTCAGGGCCTGCTTATCCAGTGGAGGGACTACTGGCTTACCTGTTCTCACCACACCCTTGGTGTTTCCCCTGGCTCGAGTTTCATGTTGTCCTTCATGCAAGACAGCCAGAAACATCCACTGGTCTCCTTTCCCCAACCCCCATCTTTCAACAAAGACACTGACCCTGGAGGCTGGCATTAATGAGTGGTGGCAGGGACATTGAAAAGGCTAAGTCAAGAAAAATGTTTACTATTGCTTGCACCACCTTATCTGCTTTGTACTGAGACTGGTGTATTTTTGTATTTGTTTTTGTATCTGGAAAAGGGAGTGATTGGGAGTGATTGATTTTCTATGCATATGAAGACTGGAAGCAGAGTGTTTTTGCTGTGCAGGTTTTTCATTAAGTCTGTTATGGTTGTGGAATTTCTGGTAATTCCAGTTTTTTCCTTAGTTCAGCTAAAATGATGAGCTAATTAACATTTAATTTAGTTTTTTTTTTTTTTCAAAATACAGTGAAATATTCAGTGAAATACAATAATTTGTATATTATTATCTGATATCTCAAAAGGATTGAACGGCATAGTGATTCTTCTCTTTCGGTTTCATTCTTGTTCTTGATCTTCATTTTTATCTTCACAGGTTTCTAGGTGCAGAAAAAAATCTGGAAATGGAACTGCCAAATCATGCCAAACAATTGCTGCTGCAGCTGAACCAACAAAGAGCCAAAGGTTATCTGTGTGATGTGATTATAGTTGTAGAAAATGCCCTCTTCCGGGCACACAAGAACATTCTGGCAGCCAGTAGTATCTACTTTAAATCTCTCATCCTTCACGACAACTTGATTAACCTCGACACAGATATGGTCAACCCGTCAATTTTTCGGCAGGTACTGGACTTTATTTACACTGGCAAGCTTTTGTCCTCGGATCAGGTCAGTGACCACAATTTTAATGCCCTCCTAACAGCAGCAAGCTACCTCCAACTCCATGACCTAGCTGCTCTCTGCAGAAAAAAGCTGAAACGCAATGGCAGATCCCTCCACAACAAATCCACAACTCCTACTAATGGAAGAACTTCTAGGAACCAAAGGTTGTCCTCCACACCTGTAACCCCAAACCAAATTTCAGGGTTTAAAGACAGTGAACAAACAAAGAGACATGAGGAGTTACTCAAAGACGAGTTGTCAGAGGATGAGGTTTTTGTCAGGAATGCTCAGTGTGCAAACTCTGCCAATTCTCTCAGTCCCTCTACTAGTAAGAATGGGAGCAATGGCACCATTACCAGCAGTGGTGGCCTCTTGGAGCTTGGTCTGGACCTCTCTAAGAAAAGCCCTTCAGGAAGCACAGTCACTGAAGAAGTAAGTCCAAGCAGTATCCCACAAGAATCACCCCAGTCTGCCTCAGAATCCACAGCCAACAGTGCCTCGTTCGATGATCTCCCCACCAACCCACAGAGCCTCACCATTGGAGAGCCTATGGAAATGGGTGAAGGAGAGGAATGTGACGAGAACCAGCATTTTCCAGACCATGACCAACAAAAAAGCACCCGTCAGATATCACGGTCCAGGCGACAAGCCAAGGGTGAGGGCCACAAAGGTGAAGATATGGAAAGGTCCACTTTGCCCAACGGAGTTGCCAAGAGACTAAATGTGGCCGGAGAAAGGCTCCCAGGTGGAGGAAATGTCAAGTCAGATCTGTCCTACCAGTGTAAGGATGAGGAAGAAGGACTGGAGAATGGCCAGGAGCAGAGTGAAGAGAGTGGTCAGAGTGAGAATGAAGGTGGACGCAACAGTGCCAACTATGTGTATCGACAGGAAGGCTTTGAGCCTGCCCTTGGTGACAACCTTTATGTCTGTATTCCCTGTGGTAAAGGATTCCCTAGCTCGGAGGAGCTAAATGCCCACGTGGAGACCCATACGGAGGAAGAGCTTTACATCAAAGAGGAGGAGGACGATGCCTATCCAAAGGAAGACGAGGCTGAAGCTGAAGACCTGTCATCTCAGACGGTCCAAGTGCATGGTGTAGATTCGCGACGCTTTTGCTGTACAGTGTGCAATAAAAGCTACAAAGATCCTGCCACTCTGCGGCAGCATGAGAAGACGCACTGGCTTACACGGCCTTTTCCCTGCAACATCTGTGGCAAGATGTTTACGCAGCGTGGCACTATGACGCGGCACATGCGCAGCCACCTTGGTCTAAAGCCCTTTGCCTGTGAGGAGTGTGGCATGCGTTTCACACGCCAATACCGTCTCACAGAGCACATGCGGGTACACTCTGGGGAAAAGCCCTATGAATGTCAGCTTTGTGGGGGCAAGTTCACCCAACAGCGTAACCTCATCAGCCACCTTCGAATGCATACCTCCCCATCATAAGCCAAAGACACTTTGAATGGAATACCTTGAGCGCAAAAAGATTTCAGTACAGTGCACACCTGTATTCTGTGAAGATGATGGCTATGAGTGGGTGATCCGATGGAGGATTCACTCTCGGCTTGAGTGACAGGAGTAGTAGTTCAAAATATTAAAGCCCCAACAGTTGAAAGACTAACCTTTTCCAAAAATTGGTATGATTCTGTGCCCCCCACCCCCAATCAATGCTGCGAATGTATGCCTCGGGCACTGATGCTGTTTCAATTTTTTTTTTTGGGCTCTCCAGATCACTTCAGACCAGCCTATGCATTGGTTTCATTATTTGTTTCACTAGCTGTTGTACAAAGATTGATCTTTTGTACAATTTCACTTCCTTTGGTCCTTAAAAGCAAGGGTGGAAATTAAGAAAATGGACCACAGAATGTGTAAAACATGGTTAAGTCTCTAATTGATTAACCAATAATTGTTAAACTTATTTTTTTTCAGTTCAAAGGAAGATTGAAATATATGATTGAGAGCCTTTAGAAATGTTTATGGTGTTATATAAAAGCTTTGTGCATCTGACCAAACAACACATTCACAAGCTTTAGTCTGTACCATTTTTCCATTGCCTATTTCTAGCCCTTGAAGGGGAACAGGGTCCAAAAAAGCATTCATACCATAGTACACAATTTCTCAATTTAATTCAGCGTAGATTGTAATTGGTACAAGAAACAGACATGCTGGAGTTTTTTGCTAGCCCTCATGATGTTCCATTAGTTGGTTAACCATTTCAGTTGTGGCAAAAAGTGACCTGAAAAATGGGCATAGTTGGATGTACCCTGTTGGGCTCCTTCTGTGCCTGAGCATGGGCAAATGGGGGGGTATAGAAAATAATGGTTCTGGGTGTTCTTTTAAGCTCTAATGTTTACTCATAATATATAGGGGTTTACTCTCAACAAAAAGCCAAAAGTAATGGTACTTATTTTAGATAACTTATTATGCTTCAGTGAATGTTTAAACTGGAAGTTCTTTTGATATTTCTTTGGGGTGGAGTGATTTTGGGTGATGGGTAGGGTTTGTTTTATTGAATTTTGAATGTTAATTCTGTCGGTACTGTTATTCAGTTTTGTTTAAGGTTTTTCCTTCACTAAAAACCTATTTTATAGTCTTGTTACATTGCTACCTCTTAATTCTTAAGAACAGTATATTCATTGATGGAAAAAGGGCGGTGTAGATGTAGCTTGCTCCCGCAAGGTTGTATAGTTTGCTGAGGTGTTCAGAATGGTCCTAACTTGCCCATCTCTCAACAAAGGTTTGATGTTTGTTTGTTTATTTGTTGTTTTTTAAAAAACATATTTAACATTAGTAGAATTAGAACTTAGCTTGTTGGATGCATGTATTTAAGTTTTATGTTAAGGAAATCCAAAGAGAAAACTAGTACTGAGGAAAATAATGGCTTACGAACAAACTTTTTCTGTAGAATGTCACTACCAAAGTTTTTAGATTAAATGCAGAAAATAACCTTTCAGGAGAGAAAAATATAAAGATTTTGTTTTTTTTGTTTTTTTATTTTTACTAATTAGTTCTCAGTAAAGAGGAATGATGGGAATGTTAGTTTATACTGGACATTGTACTAAAAACCAATGAACAACTTTTGTAAAACTTCTGCTGATTGGTGGGCTGGCAGTTTTTCAATTTTGAAGTTTACATTAGTTTCTCAAGTTGGTTTGTCATTACTTTTTGTCTTCAGACGAACTTTATTGAAGGACTTCAGAAGGACTAATTTATTTTAGTTCAGACCAAAAAAAGAAAGAAGTAAGACAAAATGAGTAGTCATGATGCTTGTGTTACATGACCACCATTTTGGAGAAGTTCATTCAGTGAGGAATCAATACACTGGATTGCCTCTACAGTCAACAGAAATGCTCTTGGGCTGTGTGTGTGTATGTGTGGTTCACATGGGAACTGATGTCATTTAGTCAGTTGCGAAGTATTGTATAAATCCTTTGCGTTATTCAGAGAATGACGAGTTATTCAAAAAACCCTAGTTGTTGTCTTAGGTTACTGACTTGGGGGGCCACTGTTACGTTATCAGTTCAGACACTGGTAGTAGTATTCATAATTTACTGCTAAACTTTTTAATGCCCTATATTTACATTTTTTTTAATTTACAGCCAGTTTCAGTGTATCACATTCCAGATGTAACTTTTACCATTCTCAATGCAAATTCTAATGGCATTCCTTTTTTTTTTTTTGGTTTTATTTATTCTGGTTCTTAATCCAAAGTCCAGTGCAAGTGCTCACTAATGTTCATGAGGTGCAGCTATTGTCATACTCTAGAATAATGTACACTGACTTCCTTTTTCCTGGAATTTTGTCCGAATCCATCTTTCTAGAGACTTAATCCAAACAAATCACTTCCGTGTTATTTTTTGGGGCTAAGCGGTTAGGTATACAATGAGTTGTGTTGAATTCTCAGGCCATTTGTTAGTCTGTAGCCCTGTCCCATTTTCTCATATGTTGCATCAAGGAAGCTAGTCTTGGTCTAAAATCTAAATAATTTTAATGGTTTATTTTCAAGGTTAAAGTTGGTTTCATTAAGGAAAATTTAGTCCTATTGATTGGGCAGCTCATGTTTGGAGTATACTCTGCTCTTGAAGTACTCGCATCAGCTCAGGGAGACTGTGTCCTCCTTGTCACTTCTATATACCACACAGGATTCCAGGAAAAAAAGCTGCCATTTGATCTCATGTACATATCAGCACTTAACCAGTACATCAGTGTCATAGAAGAGATGTGTTGCATGACTGAAGTATTCAGTGCTATAGCTGAAAGAGCATGAAAAGGATGGTAAAAATTCAAACTGTGACAATATTGTTTCTACTTCAGACTTCAGGGACAGTTCTACATATTTTGAAATGTGGAACTTTCAACTACATTTGTAAGACTGTGTCAATACTGTGTCAATTTCTGTATTTTAATGATGAAAAACACTAGTTTCCTACAAAATAGATTTTAAGAGTGTTCCCATTTCAAATGACGCTTTCAAAAAAAAGAGAAAAAAAATGGAAAGAAAAAAGGAAAAAAAAAGCCAGAGATGTACATGAAAGTTTTACTTTTATGTTTCAGAGTGTTTTAGAACTAAAAAAAAATATTAAGCATAAAGCGTATAAACAAATAAGATAAAGCTCATACCCAAAATTTCAGACTCGTTTCTAAACCAAAGCACATACCGAATGATTGACAGCTTGTCTGATGTAATAATTTCTTGTGTATATCTCACTGTTTACATAAACACTTAGTCTCCGACCTCAGGAGAGGAGAGGCCAGTTTGAGCATGTTTCTTTGTAGAGGTTGCTTAAACTGAAAGGAAAAAAAATGAGTCGTGAAAGTGTACACCCCCCCCCCCCCCAAAATACATAGGTCCCTATATGGCCTGGATATGACGTATTATAACATCTGGTTATTTTTGTTATTCTCCTGCTTTCAAGTGTCTACGGGAGTATGAATAGAAGTTACAGAAACATGACTTATCTCAGACCATGTAGGATTTTTTGGGGGGGCGGGGGGGTCTCACTATCTCTTGTTTAACCTGCTGTTAATTTTCTGATGATTACTTTTGTTTTTCTGAGCCATTTACTGAAAGAACTAAAAGAAGCAGCTTCCATCTGACTGGCCTCTCCTCTGAATCACATTGGTGCAAACACTTATTGACAGTGTTCAACCTTTTTTTTTTTTTTTTTTTTTTTTTTTTTTTTTTTAAATCAAAGGTCTATTGTCAGTGATGAATGTATTTATTTTTGGTCCTGTTTTCACATTTGTTGAAGATTTCACTTTGTGTGAGACAAGGTGTTTTCAGGGTCTTAATTTTATCGCTTAAAATGATGACAAAACAAATCCCACATGGATGTAGGCGTGAGGAATGTATGTGGTCCCATGAAGTGTTCCTGTTCTAGGCTGGATTGGCTCCATCCTGATCCTTCTCTCACTCAAAGCATGCATGTTCTCTGGATCATGTGTCCTTTTTTTCTTTTTTTTTCCTGTACTAAAGACTTGAAGGCTGTGTTTTTGGTGTTTTTTGTTGTTCTTTTTGTTTTTAACATTTTTCCTTATCTGTTTGCTTCTGTCTGATCCAATATGAGACTTTTATTAATTGTGTAACAAGCACTCTTGTGTTTGTGTTCTTTATTGAAAGCAGTGGTGTTGTCACGCTATCATGGTTCAAGGCTCCTAGTGGATTCCATTTCCTTTATTTCTTTGGAGGTTTTCAAGGGAGTGTCCTATTTACGTATGACCAACAAAGCCAAAGCTTTTTGTAAGAACGAACTCTCTTCTGCTCACCTTCACCTCCCAAGTCCGTCAAGAAGCAAGTGGCATTCAGACGTCGTGTTTGGTTAGAGATGGAACATAAGCTTTATAAAATGCACTTTGCGATTTGACAGCAAGGTCCCTTAAGAATGACCTTTTTTAAAGAATTGCTCAGTTATCACAATGATCAATATTTTGAGACCGAAGAAGATTGATCTTTGATTTGCTGCTATGATTTGTAGCCTGTTGCAGCAGCGCTACGTATTTCCTGTGTAGTATTGTCAAGTCTCACACTGCTAAATGTTAACCAACCACTTGGACCTCAATTTACCAAACCAACCCCTAAGTAAACCAAAGCCAGCTTTACAAGCCTCTGCATTTTCCACATACTTTTTGCTTGAGGCCATGTTGCACCTAATACTGTGTTCCTGCTGCCTATATGACCATTCAGTCAGCCTCTTTTCAGTGTCTTCTAGCCAATCTCTGCCCATTCCAGTGTCTTTATGACTCTTTGACTTTATAGACATCATTCTGAATCTATATGTCTGTTTTCAGGATTTGTTTACCTCAGAGGGGCAAATTCCAGTTGCAAATATTTGTTGAATTGCTGTCTTTTTATTACAGTCTTTTAGCCTTGAACGTGGTTTGCGGACAACACCATGGTTTCACGTTTCAGTTCCTCAGAGATCTTGTATTCAGGGCCGAGCTACATGAAGCTTGCAGCTCAAATTGTGTTATGCGAACACAATACGATGTACAGAGGTGATCTCATCTCCTTACGGTCTTAATGTACAGCTATGAGAAGTCATTTTAGAATCATTAAAATCTTGATCAAAATCCCCATATTTTGTGCCCAGTTTTCTCTTTTCACATGTTTGTGGGTGTGTTTTTTGTTTTTTTATGATCCTTCTTTCCCCATCCAGGTCTCATAACAGAAGTCTTAGAGTCCGTTATGCTATAGCGTGTGGCTCAAACTGGCAGTTTGGGGGGTCAGCAGTGATTGATGATCAACGGGTGAGAGGGAAGCCGCCCCAGCCCAGTCATGGCACAAACCTCCGTCTGCCATCTGGGAGCCCCTCTCCAACCTTCACCAGTGAAGGGGGCCAACACTTCACTGCTCTCCATAGCTTCATTCTTAGCGTGTGCCATTTTCTTCCATCCTCTGCGGCCCATTTAGGCCAGCCCTCTCCCTTTGTCTCCCCTCTCGAGCTTGCCAGTGTGTGTCAAGAGGCCAGCGAGCACCTCCCTACCCCAGGGGAATAGAGGGTTGGCATTTTTATGGCCCTTGTGTGCCTGATTCCATGAGGCCATTTAGCTCCGCCTCGAGTGGTGTCACATGCCAAATGACCCTGAATGGGGTCAGTTTCAGGCACAATGACTAGTATGTTGATGCTGTGTCCCCCTCCCCACTCCCCTCCCATCTGCTAAGTATAGATTAACTATAGTCACATCTGCGAGGGGGGCCAAATCACATGCAGATCTTGCAAGAAGCTGCTGAATGCATGAAAGGCAATTCAGTTGTCAGATGCCCTCGATGACGACGATTTTTTTTTTTTTTCCCCCAAATGTGGCATCTGCTGCCTAATGCAAATTTGCCCTACACATCTGAAAACAACTAAGCTTGCCAGGTGGTGCCATAGCTGATGACTTGACACATTTGATTTTTTTTCTTTTAGTTTCCTGTTGTTTGGAACTTTTGGCATAAACACAGTCACATGATTCTTCTTCAACCTTTCTAAGCATGCATAAGAAATGACTTGTTTTTCTGTTAAAAACAAGCAGTGTTTCACCAGGTGTCTGTTACATCAGTACAGCAGCTGCCTCTCAAACACTGGATTAATTCAAAAAAAAAAAGGGGGGGGAGACTAACATGTGAGTCTGGCCAGCAGCATTGAAGCTATTCTATTCTTTTCTTTCATCCCTTCTGCGCTGTGCTGAATGTAACGGTCCAGTCTGCCCATGCTGACTGCCCCAGCCTAAAAGAAATGGCACTACAGGTGGCTGGCACAAGGAGGGTGCATACTCAGCATATTGAGTCTTTCACATGGAACAGTACAACAGCTCTCTCACAGAGAAAGTGAGAGAGAGGGGACTGCACTCCTCCCTCCTCCATTTGCCCTGTGCCATGGCACTATAGAAAAGCAAGCTTTGGGACTAGGCATAATGGGCTTCTTTTCTCAAGCTGAAGGGACTAGGCCACAAAAGACCAGGCAAAAAAAAAAGATTCGAAGTAAAATCTGACATCTGTTTTTTTTTTTTGTTGTTGTTGTTTTTTTTGGGGGGGGGGGGGTAGAAAAAATAGAAGCAACTAG
>JAOTRR010000010.1:11926419-11936449 GCA_028570945.1 Gogo arcuatus
TAAGACCTCAGGGAACTGTGTCAACTTGTGGAAAAGGGGTATATGTCACCTTTAAACAAGTATTATGATATAAAAATGTACTATCCACACATCTGACTGCAGCATGGAAAGACTGGAAGAACTGCAAAAACAAAGGACAAAGCCAAGTACACAAATAAGGTACAGGCCTGATAAGTGAGATAACAGGAAAGTGATGCAACTCTATCTTAAATATGCTCCTGTCCGAGACCGTGTGCTGTGATGTCTGGTGCGTGAGATCAGTGCCCTGGTTACACTAAAAGAATGCACAAGGCCATTTATCATGACAGCTGGCTACCAAAAGTAACTAGAACATGCAGAGGACAAAGACGTATCACCGAGTTGTCCTTTTCCTTTGCCTCTAGGTAGCTCCTTACAGCCAAGCTTATGTCAAAGCAGTCACTACGTAAAGATTGTTTAATAAAAGAAGCTGCATTTCATTTACTGCTAAAATCATCTGCAAAGATTACAGAACAGCAGTGGGAAGTATGGCTGAAAACGTATTTCATAGTATAGCTTAAAATGATCACTCTATAGGTGTATTATTACAATACACTATATTCTGATAGCCGTTTAACTTCCCAAGGGCTATATTTATTAACTGATCAGGGTAAGGGCATTTTCATATCTATTAGTCAGTAATAAATACTGACATACTTTTGGTTCATTTGACATTTAATTCAGTTTCAGGTTGAACACAGAGCCTCGGCGCTAAATAAGTGAGTAAATAATAACTATTATGTTCGTATGTATGTAAAATGGTTGCAGGCAAATTCAACTAGTGTCAGGTTGTCTGACAAAAGGAGGTCTCAGTGAAGACATGTAGAGGGATATATTATTAGTCTCATGTCTCACTATGTGCCTGAAGTGTTTCTAAGCAACAGGTCACAGTACACAGATCTTTAATAATTTATGTATATAGGTGTAATCCTTAACAAAGCTTTCTCTGCCCCAAACCAGCATCATATAAAAACGTACACTGTGATGGATTACGCGCAATAGCTGGAAATATTATTGGTTTTTTTTGTCACGGTGCTACCACTTCGAAAGCGATTCCAGAGTTATGAATTTTATTCAGAGACATAAGCGGCTTCTGACATACTTAGCATACTTTTATTTTGAGTAGTGTGTTCACGCTGGGAAAGACGGCGAGACGCAGTGTGCGACTGATAATAAATAGATGTACTAAAACTGGCAAAAACTGAAGTACTCAGTGCTCACAGTCTGCTCCACATAACAGAAGGAGGGGGTGGAGGATACCAGATGGCGCTGTGACTTGTATTTTTCTGAAAGGCCGACTCCAAGAGCAAGGACACGCTACATCATGAATGCTCATTAAAATCAGAAAGTGTAAACCGGACATTTTTCAGGGTTTTGTGGAGATCCAATACGGTAATGAGGCATTTCTGTTTGCATGTAATATTTGAGGCGTTACAAAGGCAGGTACTATTCAGAATATGTAGTGTATAGCAGATACGCATATTCACCATTTGAGAGGTTGTAACGTCTAGATCTTATGCAGTCTAGCTAACAAACATAATCATGAGGTAAAGTCTTGTGTCTGAACAGAACGGCTATTGGTTTATTCTCATTTGTCAAGAAAATGTTTCTCACCGTGTGAAAATGTAATAAAAGAACAAGCTATGCTACTTCTTTCACAATCAGTAACTGCTTTATCCTGGTCAGGGACGCACTGGATCCGGATCCTATCCCAGGAACGTGAAGGGGGTAACATCCTGAATGTACAAACCAAGGGGCAATTTATGTTAGCCAGTCCACTTACTGGCATGTTCCTGGGAGGTGGGAGGAAACCAGAGAATGCAGAGTAACCTCGTATCCCTGAGCTCAGGACAGAACTGGAAATCCTGGAGCTGTGAGGCAACAATGGTACAATGGTTTCAATGAAAGATTGATCAACACGTCTCTAACATGAAGCACTTTCTTTATGATTAAAACACTGAAGCAGGAGGGGTGTAACTACACCAAATATCCTAACGCATTCTTCAACACAAGGCTTTCGATTTGATGCACCCGAGTATTGAACAATACTTTCATAACTGCGTGATAAAGTAGGCTATTTGTCGTAAAAGGTGTAATAAAGATTAAAACGTACTGAGGCCCACATTCCCTCTTCTGAAAAAGTTGCTTCCTTTATATATCGAAGCAGGAGAAGCTACACGATTTCCTAAGGACATTATTAGGCAAGTGGATAGCGTACTAGCATTAATGCTCGTGAAAACAGCAATGGCGACAATCCTCAGCAAGCAGAAAGTGGACGATTCTCCCAAAATCCTTAAGGTCTGGTGTATGGAAGCTCTTTGATGTTCTGGCTAGTTATAGTTATACACTGTCAGGCAATGAGTGGTAGACAGAAACACTACCGAGGCTCAGGCACATAGTCTGACTCTCATCTACTAACACAACTAACCATCGGTCACCCTGCTCACGTTAATTATATTACTAACACAACTAAGCTACTGCTACTGCACTTTTAATTCAATTATTATTCCCAGCTCTTCTGAAGCCTAAAACGTTTCACCATTTATATATACACACACATCATGTCTCGCCTTAAGCACTCAGCTAAGGTCTTTCTGACGCACTCCTACATATACAGTTAGCTCCTCCATCCTCCAAGACCTTTGGATGCAGCTAGAAAAAACAGAGCACAGACAAGTGCCTGTATTTCCATTAAGATCCTCCTACCACCATACACAGAACTGATTAAAAACAAAGTACGTGCGTAACAGATCAATGCCGTGTCAAAGCGAGCTGGCACGATCGAACTTCTTATGCAACGGCTGCTTATGCACCCCCCCTCTCAGCAAGGTTATTATTCCATTTCCGGTCAAGCCTATGATGAAGAGAACTTGAGATCTGTCTTAAAAAAAAAAAAAAAAAGGAAAAAAAAAAAAGGAAAAAAAAAAAAGGAGTGCTGGATAAAAGAGCTGTTATTTTTTTCTTAACGCTGAGTGCCATGATAAGATACGTAGCTTTTATCTCCCCACAGGAAGCCATGAGGTCTCTGTAGCTCAGAGTGAAGATGTGTGATAATGAGCCACATTCATGCAAAATAAACTTCACATCACTAGATATTTTTCTGCAAACCTTCTCCTGAAGCACAATACATATCGATAGAAAGATTACACATCATAGCCTCACACACATCATACACTTATTTACATAGCAACCAAATTTGTTAGCCAGAGTTACCAAGTATTCGAAACGTTGTCCAAAGCTAATGTTATGGGAACAACACTGACTGTATTTGTTTGAATTTTGTGTTGGAAACCAGCGAGATTGCGCTACCTTCTTCCAAAATCCAAAACAAGCCTATATCTTGTCCACGGTCACTGAGGAGCTCCAGAGAATCGCGCTGACGGCATGAGATCCTCTTTCAGAGCTTCCCCCACTGCAGCACTGGCTCTATTAGGAATCTTGCTCCACATATCTCAGGTCTTCCACAAGACCAAGTCTCAAACACAAACTTGCATATTAATCTGCACACAAAATGTACTCTAATTTTGCTTCTAAAAACCACACGATGGTAAGCGGAGGTGTTGGTATAAGAGGTCCTGGTAGCAGGCGTCAGGGATGGTCACATCCTTCAGACCGACTCTTTATAGGAACTGAGGGTTAAGTTTGCTCTAAAACAATAAATACTACAAAAAGCTCTTTGCTTTGGGGCTAAAATTAATGATCTATCTTGAATGATGTGTATTTTGGCCTTTGGAAGCACAAGTACTTTATTCTGCATGCTCTTTTCTCAGGTCAACTCTGGAACCTTATTCTGCTTTCCTAAGAGATATGATAGAAAAATGCAAAAACTACATATGAAGAAACACATTTCGGGGGATTAAACTATTCTCAAATTGCAGCATCTGGAAAATCCTGCTCGTTTTTTCAGTCATCATGTCGTCCTTCTCCTTTACCGCTGCCCTGTTGCTATTTTTAAAAGGCACATAGTGATCCATATTAGCAGCACATCAGGCACTAACAGCAATCTAATCGACACAGTAATTGTTAATAAAACATCCCATACACATTTTATGTTTATAGTTATTGATTTAAATCCAAAACAGTGATTCGTTTTCAATAGCTAGTCTGCACACACACATACATATATATACATATATATACACACATACATATATATACACATATATATACACACACACACATATATATATATATATACACACACACACACACACATATACATACATACATATATATCATACACACACACTTTTTTTCCTCTCGATTATGTCAAACTACACATACTATTTACAATAACCAGCCACACTCTGAGGAACACACGTACACCTGCTCATTCATGCAATTATGAAATTAGCCAATCATGTGGCAGCAGAGCAATGCATAAAATCAAGCAGATCTAGGTCAAGAGCTCAGTTAATGCTAGTATCAAACATCATTCTGACCAAAGAAACGCTGCTGTATAAATGGAGAACAAGCTGCTCTGTCTGCAAATAGCTATAAGCTGTAAACAAATGGGTTAGTCGACAGAAGAAAAGGATGTTTAAAGATCAGTATAATTTTTTTTGGTGGAAGAAAGCTGGCTTATAAATCTACTCCGCTTGCAATGGAATATTCTTTTAATGCTCTGCAACACATTAAATCCAGCACATCAGCAGAGACACTTAAAACATTTTGAAAACAACAGTTTCCCCTGTGTGACGTGCTTGGTGTGCATGATCACAAGGATAGTGTACTTTTTTTTTTCTCCTTCATTGTCACATCATGAATTTGTCATCTCAATTCACACCTAATTCACTTTTTCTGTAATTTACCTCAAGATTTAGTATTTTTTAGGTGCTGTTACACTGCTCATTTTTTGGTATAGGAGTGAGTCAAAATAAATTCCACTTCTGTCTTTCCTTTCACCAAGTAGTAGTCATTTTGTGTTTCCAGCCCCTCTCTGAGCTTTATCTTTTATGGATTTTTGTGGGTATCACTAAATGAAAATAAGCTCTGTTGGGAACATGCTTTGCACTTTACGGGTGATTAACATACACAAACAAGTACAAAGAAATTCAGCGTTTTGTAAACGTGGTTGAAATCTTTAGTCTAGTTTGGCTTACACAAGCATTTACACACAATTTTACTAAGAGACTGATAAATGAGAGCCACTGTGTGTGAAAATCCCTGGAAAGCAGTAGTTACTGAAATACTCAAACCAGCTCATCTGGCACCAAGAACAATGCTATGGCCAAAGTCATTGAGATCACATTTTTTCCTCTCTGCTGATGTTTGATGTGAAAATAAACTGAAGCTCTTTACCTGTATCTGCATGATTTTATGTATTACGGTGCTGCCACATAATTGGCTGACTAGACAGTTGCATGAAAGAGTAGATGTACGTGTTACTTTTAAAGTGGCCAGTGAGTGTCTATGTACCACCTTGTCTATTTAGTCGAGAAGTACACATTTTTTTTTAAATGCACCCATTTCAAACAGGGAGAGTGGCATTAACTAGTGAAACATGATTGTTAACAGACCATTCATTTGCACAAATTTGCCTTTAGCATTCATTCTGCATCTGCTTTTTGCAGCTGCAAACATTTCACCTTGGTCACGACAAAAAATAAAGAATTTAGCCATATTCTCTGATTTTCTATCATTACCATTCATGTACTATTTCAAAGTTCACATAAAATCAGATGGATGCTTGCTTCTCTTTCTGCCCACTAGAGACAGAAAGAGAAGCAAGTCAAGGGAATGCAGAGAATACTGATGCCTTTTCCATCAAGACATGTCGTATGATTTTAGATGTAATGGGGTAGAACTGACTGAGCACTGCTGTTGTTAAGCCTCTGCGGATGATCCAGGAACAGCCTCTCACACAGCTGCAGTACAGTACACAGTGCTGAGAAAAAAAGACACACATCAGTTTGAACATACTAGAGTGCCAGTCCAAATTATCAGTGGATGACTGTGAGAGACACTAACCTTCCTCACTGGTCTGCCCGAGAAATTTCTCTGTGGCAAAGAGAGATTTTTTCTCATCCAAAATCAGGTTCCAAAAGGAAGTCAGTTTAGATTCTACACAAACATTAAACCATATAAATATCCAAAGTCAGAAAGAATCAAATCAACACAAAAAAGCAGCTTCAAACTATACTGCTCAAATAATTTATTTCAGGATTATAACGTTTCACAAATGAAGTGAGATCATACCATCAAAAAGACCATTAAAACAAAACTGTGATGATTTGAATTCACAAACTTAGAATTCCTCACCAGGAATTGAGTCCAGCATGGAGAGATGACATAGAAGCACAGAAGCTGCCACAGCCTCAGAGAGAAGGGCATGCTGGGAGCGCTGAGCAGCTGCTTTCTCTACCGTCTGGATGAGGAGAGGAACGAGACCCACAGCCTGGCTCAAGGTGTCTCCTATAAACAACAGACAAATACAGAGAGGGCAAAATGCTCAAAATTAAGTATACATGCTTCAGCAACAATCTAGAACTTGGACAAAGTGAGTTCAAAAAACATCGAGGTGGGGCGGGCGGGGGGAGACACGCAGGCACACAAACCATTGTGCCCAATCTCTCAAACAAAAGTTGATGAACAATGAACAAACTGACCTAAAAATAATTACAACAGACAGATAGAATACACAGTAAACGCAGTTTCTGACCTTTGAAGGCTCTGAGCATAGCTTGCAGGTAGGCGTGGCGCACAGAGGAGGTGGAAGATTTCAGAGTAAAGGCTTTCTTAAGCCATTCTATCAGAGCAGCTGGAACCTCCACATTCAGACGTGCCATCCATTGAGACATCACAGACACAGCATGCACCAGTGTCCCCTCATGTACTATCACAAACACACAAAATCAGCAAGATACTCAACCATGTGATTACTCATGCTTAGCTACTCCTGATGTCCAGTGGAGAGGTTGTTACTCACCTTCCTGATGCAGGAATGGGATAAACTGCAGTGCCACACTGGAGCTGAGTGACTGGCTGGAGGAACCAGAGACTGTGTGACAGCTACAGCTTTTAATCCCTGTACATGGAATACACAAACACTGAAATTATATATTGAAATCAACGAGGCTGGTAAAAGAAAAAAAAAAAAAACAAGGCCAAAGCAAGACACATATGGAGTTAATTTTATGCCAAACGTTTCCAATAAAATAATGAAATCCATAAGCAAAATAACATTATTTTAATAGTAATAACAATATTAATATAAATATCAAAATGTGAAACATATATTGCAAATGCAAGTAAATGTGAATCAAATCTAAATAGATTTTTCAAAAAAGATTATTCAATTTTCTCATTTTGTTTTAATTTTTTTCTATTTGCATATTTTTCTCATGCAGTTTTTTGCTTCTGGAATCACTCTTTTGCAATCTTTTTTTGTTTGTTTGTTTTTTGCTTCTGAGTGCTGGCACTTTTTTTTTTTTTTTACTGGGGTGGGTCTTAGATTGGTGAAATGATTTTGAAGTGGGAGGTGCTAGAGATGTTAGTCACGGCCACCCCATTAAAAAGTGGAACGTCCTCTGGCATAGTGGAATGAACAGAGCCATAGCGGAATGAACGGTGTCCAGCAGCAGGGAAACTATTGTAGCTTCATTAAAAAGCTGACAAAAATAACAGTAGATACTGAATTGTTTGTAGATGCATTCACATATTTCTATCACACGTGTCTTCACTCAATTCAGTTACGTAGCAGTTTCAGCAGATAATGTAAGCTAGGTGACCAGGCAAAATGCACTGTCTGCCTACTTCCTATGCTGTTCTCTCATTATTATAATATACTACACTTATTTTCGTATGAATTTGTCTCAAATGCCAAATTCACAGGGCTATTATTTAAAAAAAAAAACAGTTAATTTATTTATGCTGAGAATTTTCAAAGTATATCATATTTAGTTTCATGCGGATGTGTCAGATTTTTAGACATTCATAATGAGAAGATAATGGTATCGGAATTGGGCAGAAAGTGGAAACAAAAAATCATAATAAGACGCTGGTGATTAAGAAGCTAGCTTCAGCCTCGTCACCTAGTTAGCTTTTTAAACTGCTACAACCCCTGGCAAAAATTATGGAATCGCCACACTTGGGTGTTCACTCAGCTTTTTTACTTCATAGCAAATAAACAAATCACAGATATGACAATTTTGTTTAATAGCTGAACATTTTGGCTTCATGAAACATACCTCAAACAAATTAAATTATTTTAATTAACATTTTTTCAGATCAAGGAGATGAAAAAATTATGTAATCATCAAAAAAAAAAAAAAAATCACAATTAGTACATTGTTGCTCCTCCTCTGTCTTTTATGATGGCCTGAATTCTTTGAGGCATGGACTTCACTAATAAACAATATTCTCCATCAAGCTGGTTCCAACTTTCTCGACTAGCAGCTGACAGATCAGCTTTGCGGGATGGAGCCTTGTCATGGACCAGTTTAAGATTTCATAGATTGAGCATAAATTTTTCAGATTGAGATCCAAACCGCTTGCTGGCCATGCCATTGAGCCTTTCCTCAAGAAAAGCTTTAAGAAGATGCATTATCATCCTGAAAAATGACTTCTTCACCAAAAAACTACTTTCTATCAATGAAATGAGAAGTGTCCAAAATTTCAATGTAGACCTGTGCACTGACTGTCGAAGTAAAGACTGCCATCTCTCCTGGTTCTTTCCGACATTCAACGCCATATCATAAATAAGTGGGGAAATTCGATTGTTTTCTTCAGGCATTAATCTGCAATGTTTCATTAGAATGACACCAGACAAAAGTTCCAGCATCATCTCCTTGACCAATGCAGATTTGTGATTCATCACTGAATATCACTTTCAACCCATCAACCACACCCTATGATTGCTTCTCCAGTGTAACCTTGTTTTCTTCTGGTTAGATGGTAGTGCTGGATTTTGTTTGGCTTTTCTATATCTAAATGCCATTTCATTCAGCCAATTTCTTACAGTTCTGTCATAAACGCTGACTCCTGTTTCCGCCCATTTGTTTTTCATCTGTTTTGTTGTGAATTTTCTATTTTCAAGGCATATTGCTTTAAGTTTTCTATCCTGACACACTTCCTATCCTGACATCTTCCTTGGTCTACCCATATGTTTTCCTTTTATAACCTTCCCATTTTGTTGATAACTGCACCACATTTTAGACACAGCTGACCGGGAAGAACCAACATCTTTAGCCAGACTCCGTGTTAGATTTCCTTCTTGAAGGAGTTTTATAATCCGTTTGATTGTTTCAATTGACAGCTCTCTTGTTGGGGCCATGTTTCCTTTCAATTAGCGAAGTCCAACAGCTTGTTAAGGTCTGCAAGCACTCTTAACTGCAGACTAATTTGCATTTTTAGACTTATGCTGGTATTTGTTTTCAAAATGCAAATAACTAAAAGATGATTCCATAATTTTTTTCCTCCATATTGAGTACTTCCATATTTTTTTTCCTCTACTTGATCTGGAAAAAATGTCATTAATTAAAATAATTTAATTTAACTTGTTTGAGGTATGTTTCAAGAAGCCAGAATGTTCAGCTATTAAACAACTGTCATATCTGTGACGTTTATATGCTATGAAGTAAAAAATCTGTTGCTGAGTTTCCCTGTTGCTGAGAACTCTGAGAAAACGCTACAGAGAAAAACAATTCACGTAAAATGAGAATATGAATCAGAACTAATTCTTGTGAAAGACTTATTTTGATTCTCATTATTTATAATCGCAAAATATTTTTTATATTTTGATAATTGGATTTTATTTGAACATTTTGGCACAAAATTTACTCCATACAATCATACCTGAAAGCACATTCATTTTTTGGGTCACTACAGTGAGTTTCCCCTCTGAACCTGCAAGCAAAAAAAGAAAATTTATAACAAACAAACACGTGTGTGTGTATGTGTGTGTATATATGTATATATATATATATATATATATATATATATATATATGTGTGTATGTATATATATATATGTGTATGTATATATATATATATACACACACACACACACACAT
>JAOTRR010000010.1:11982473-11997953 GCA_028570945.1 Gogo arcuatus
AACGAAATTTGTATCTTTATTTACATAAGATAGATGGGTTTTTATCCAGCAGTTACTTTTAATTTACTTTTTAAAAAATAACGTAGGATTATTTTCTAACACTGTAGCAGCTCTTGGCATTAGGAACAACAGCAGAGAGTCTTTGACAGGTGCATATGCGTTTTATTCCTCTTGAACACGAGCATAGCATTGAACACCGGCCATCAAACACCGTACACCAGGCACCATGAAGTGTCTGTACATAAGAAATGCGTGTGCACTACAGTGATCTTGTTTCCCCGCACAAAGACTGAGAAAAATGTGTCTCCCTTTTCCAAAACCCAAATTTTTGGAGCTAGTTTCAGGTTTTTTGTCTGATTTCTGCGATGTACTGTAGTTGTGCTGGAAATTTTGTTGATGGGAAACACACCAGCTGTATCAACCCGAGTTGAACAAAAGTACATTGAAAAAAGTACATCATTCAAAATGAGCTGCTAGACTGTTCACTTGATAGTAGCCTATAGAATGTCAAGTGTAGCCTCTTGACTCAATTTAGTTGAGACTTTGTCGTTATTAATGTTGTCCTCCCCCACCAAAATACAAAGCCCCAGCTGTCACAGGACCTGTACTCATCCCTGAACATCCTTTTAACACATTTGTATGCTGTATGTGTACTGTAATGATTTATAATCCCATTAAGCCAGAAGAGGAAGGGTTCCTCTCATGTAATCACAGGGAGTTCTTCTTTGCCACCGTCGCTTCTGAACATCCAGAGTTCTTTCAAGCTGCTTTGTAATAATGTGCTATACTGTTAAGTGCTATACAAATAAAATTCGATTGAATTGAACTGAATACCCAAATGAACACCATGTTTTTACTGTTACGATTATTCAAGTCTCACTTGCTCTTTATGCAGGCTGCCATTCCCAGGCTCCACTGTCTGGCTAACATCACCCTGCTGGGTATTCTCCATGCCACCACCAGGACCACCCAGCTAATGGAGTACGACATCCCTGAGGTGTTTGACAGTCTGATCTAATTAACGAGGAGGCCTGACGTTTCTGTTTTATCACCCCATGCCGGTTTCTGTTTAGCCTGGCTTCAACCTTTTGTTAGGGGGCAAAATGAGTTCCTAATAATGCACAAAGAGAACCCAGAGAAACAGGATGCTTCAGAGAAAAGTCCTTCATCAGCTGTGCTGTGCTTCTGAGATGGTCAGAGGTGGATTGATTGATTGATTGATTTGATTGATTGATTTGATTGATTGATTGCACTGACGTTTGCACTTCCAGGTAAAATAAGATGAATTTGTGAATCCCAAGGATGTGATAGCCTTCTCTGTAGGTAATCCTAGATTCCTTTACCTGCAACATAAACAACGCCATAGGTCTGAGTACCAAATATGAAACTATGAAGGGGAAAGGATTAGAATTTTATCAACCAAAAGGCAACAAGCTATAATTAACACATTTTTCTAATCCAGGGTCCAGCAGGTCTTATCACTTCTTCACCATTCACCAAAAAAAGAGAAAAACCCCCACAACAACTCTGCAATGCAGAGGCCCCAGCAGAGTGACTGAAGATCTGTGCTCTAAAATAAATGAAAATTAGCTGCAGGGTGCTAGTGGCAGCATGCATTTGGGTGATACCTCAGGTTATATGGTGCTCTTCTTCATTCTGGTCACCAATATTTCAGTTTATGTGGAAAAAAAAACCCCGCAATGCCCCTGAACTCAAAGGGTTACAACCCCTGAGCCCTACACAAAGTGTTAAAGCAAGCGGAAAACGGAGGGTTTTGAAGAAACTGAATTTTGTAAATGATTTGGAGAACCTCCAAATTCTTTGCGTCGTCTTATTTACATTCTATGACTTTTTCTTTGTTCTGAGAATGCAACCTGAACAAAATATTACTACACACACTGCTCCACACAGCAATTTACTGAATCTACAGTATTTCTTGGACACCTCCAGGCTTAACTATGCCAGGGTTTTACTATTCTAATGAACAATTGCCACAAGGTGGCAATAAAGCCGTGATGCATTATCAGGGCCTCTGACTCCAGTTTTAAACGAGGCTACTGGATCGTGTGTGGGGGAAAAAATTCTGGAGTATTTATAGCTACGTCTGATAATTCCCTGCAAATTCACCTGACCCGGCACATTAGCTCATTAGGAAGCCCTGGATCGAATCTGCTGGGATAATTATTGGAATTGTGCTGACATCTTCGTACCCAGGTGAGGATCCAGGGATATCTTCAGGGCAGCAAATCTCCAGGACTAGAGCTAAAATGTCAAATTGTGACAGGTGTATAGAGATAAAAGGGTGATGTCAGGTCACTTTTTTGGCAGGTTCTCTAGAACTTTATTCTCCTTTGATTTTTCTATTAAGCTGTACGAGCTGTAAGTCTCATTCTATGTTGAAAAGTATATAATACAGCTATGTTGCTTTCTTCCCAGATGTCACTTTCTTCTCTTTTTTAGTGTTTAAAACCTTGGTGTGAGTCTATTTTATAGATTTGTATATTCCAGAAGACTTTTACTTTCAAAGAATGAAGACCTTGATCCAAAAGTGTATGTGAAGAGAATAATGATATTTCTGAATATGATACACTGCAAATGTCAACTTTGATTTCACTGGCCTCTAATGATTTTGGCTGTTTTTGTGACTCTTTATGGCCTTTGTTTTCTTTCTTTCCACTCTTTTCAAATGTCTTTGTGTCTCTGTTTCTTCCACTGCTGAATGATGGTTGTTGCTCGTAACTGTATCCATAAACACTTTATCTTATTTATTTTTTATATCCTTCTCCAGCTTTGTCTGCTCTCTGCTTTCCTGATCTTGTTGAGTATCGACTCGGCTACTCAGAGCAAAACTGCTTTAGAGTTGGATCCTGACTGAACATTCACATCTCAACATTTCATGCCTTAACAAAGTCAACATTTGTCAACTCTCTTAAATCCTCAAAGAGACACACATCAGTAGGGATATGAACGTTTAAGCTTGTTAATAAAGAACACTTTATTTCTGTAATATGGAGGACATGGTGGAATGGGTTTGCGACCATTGAACCATTCACACTATATGGCCAGAAGTTTTTGGACACTCGACTATCACACCCATATGTCCTAGTTGAACGTCATTCCAGGTGTAGTTATAATAACCTCCACTCTTCTGGGAAGACTTTGCAGTAGATTTTGGAGTGTGGCTGTGCGGATTTGGGCTCATTAGTCAGGTTGGGCAATAATGTTGGGCGAGAAAGCCTGGGATGCAGTCGGCATTCCAAATTATCCCAAAGGAATTCAGTGGGGTTGAGGTCAGGGCTCTATGCTGGCCACTCAAGTTCAAAGTTCCACACACAAACGATGTCTCTATGGAGCTCACTTTGTGCACAGGGGCATTGTCATACTGGAACAGGTTCATACTTCTTAGTTCCAGTGAAAGGAAATTGTAATACTACAGCATACAGAGATATTCTACAGTGGACGAGTCTGTGCTTCCAACAGTTTGAGGAAGACCTACATATTGGTGTGATGGTCAAGTGTCCACATACTTCTGGCAATATAGTGTGTGTTTAGAGGGTAGCGGTGGCTCAGTGGTTAGGGCTTTGGGTTACTGATAGGAAGGTTGCGAGTTTGAATGGCAGTGTTAAATCCACACTGCCACTATTGAGTCCTTAAGCAAAAACGTTACCTTCTCAACAGCTGAGTTGGAACATGTCTCAATTCCAGGTTGCTTTGGATAGTAGCGACAGATAAATGTAGCCTATATATTTTCATTTTTCTCCCCAAAACTAAGAGGCATTTGAGTAAAAATAAAATAAAATGGAGATGTGTTATACAAAAGAATGGTGGGTGAGTGCTTAAAGCTTTGGACTACTGATTAAAAAGCTGTGAGGTTACATCCTAGCATTGTCAAGCTGCCACGCTCGGGTCCTTGATCAAGACCAGTAACCCCTCAAGTGCTTGCTTGTATCCTGTCTCAAATGTAACTCAGCCAAATGAGTAAAATGTAACTAAGATACGATGGCAGGGGGTGCAGTGTGAATGGTAGTATACATGTATATTTTTTGCATAAACAGGACCATATTAATATAATAGGATTTGTCAGATATTTTTGCAGGGAGGAGCCATAGCAGTGAAATAAAAAAGCAATTACCTTGGGAATCATCTAACAAAAGCAATTAAGAGCACTATTATTCACTGTAAATCATGTATCAGGGAGAAAAAGCCTTTGTGCGCGGTAGGTAGGAGCTTTTGTGCTCAGCAACTCTGTGATTTAATGCAGGCAGCTGAGGAGGGGGTGGAGGTTTCTCTCTCTCTCTCTCTCTCTCTCTCTCTCTCTGAGCAGCAGTACATTGAGGAGACACTGTGTGCAGGAGACACAGATAGGCGTTTAGCTCCAGCTGAAACAGGCAGAGTGATCTCACTCCTCTCCTCTCCTGTGTTGGAACGCAGCACAGATCATCAGTCGTAAGGTAAGTTTTCCTCACAATACCTACCAAGTTCTGGTGACACCTTCATCCTTTAGTAGAGTTGGAGTTTTTGATCCAGAACTGGCACTTACAAACGCAAAGAAAAATGGAGTATGATTGAATTTTTTGATGCCTGAATTTTGGGGATGTAATTTGCTTATTCTAGTTATATAACACTGTTCAATTGATACAGTAGTGTATGGAAATGTATGGATGTCGTATGAATGGAGGATGGAGGACGGAGGGTCTGACATGATGTAGCAATAAACAGCGTTACTTTCCGACCACGCTGAGGCACGTTAAAGATTAGAAATTAATGACGGAAGTCTTTTAACCAGAAGCACTGTTCAGCAAGTCGTTATTCCTTTGTGGCAATGATTTGCTAGTGTTAATTAATTTGTACTTATTATCTGCAAGTAGTTTTTCAGTTGTATCAATTAAGTATTAATTCATTTGAGACAATTACATTTGTTATAGTTGACCTGCCATTTCACATGACTATCACATGATTATCTATTGAAAAATAATTTACAATCATATACAGTTAGCTGCATGCCATTAAATAAGTATATATATATATATATATAGGGGAAAATATATGTTTAAAAATGAATTGTTGAATTGTACCTTTGGGTCTCATTGTTCATTCTCGGAGTGTGACCACAGAGGATATTTTGTGCCTTGCAGAGAATCTCAACATTAGTAATTTGGAGCAGCATTACAGGGATTTGCACACACCTTCAAGAGACTCATGATCAGTGTATTAAATAAGGAGAGCTGACTCTTCAGAGGCTGTGAGCTTTTAGACCGTGAGCCTGATAGTATTAAAAAGCAATAAAAAGTGATTGCTCTCCTGCAGACATGACTTAAACTCCACTATATTATTCATTAAGTTGAAAGATATTTTTGAGAATCTTTTTCTTTCGGGTTCTTTGTTATACACACTAAAGACTCCAAGGTACATTTTAGATGTTAGGATGAAAGTCACAGATTCATTTGTAAGTATAAAGTTAGTTGAACATTTAGTTGAACCTTTGCTTGAGTGCCAGCTCTGATTTTTAAAAAAAATCAGGCTTGAGAAAGAAAGCAGTGTTACAGGTTGTAGATATACTGTACATCGAACTCAGTATAGTGCAGTATGTGTGGCTTGGAGATCGAAAAGGCGCATTAGGCTTCATGCATATTAATGATGGACCTGATGTGAAACACTGGTGTGAGCTAATGCGCTAAGAGTTGACAGAAAGTGAATTATAAAAAGAAATAATTTGGGAAGGAGTGTCTCCTTCCCAGTAGGTCATGTTTCCACTTTCAATCAGGAAATATCTAATATCTGTTTTAAGTTGATCATGTGATGCACTGGATGCAAGTGGACATCATTAACAATGCAAGACTTCCAGTCAGGATATCAGAAATGTTTTTTTTTTTTTTGGATAAATCTTTAGAGTCAGAGCAATAGGAGATGAAATGTGGTCTAGTAGTAAATGTGACAGAGAGAAAACAAGGCGCTTCAAGTCTTCTGTCTGCTAATAGGGAGCTGAGACTGAACAGCTGCTTAAACGCTCCCTCTGTACCCTGTGTCACATCACAAGCATGAGCACATTGTGTTGACGTGTCGTAGGAGGGCTTCCCTCACACCGAGGAGGCTGTAATGAATCAATAAAACGGAATGAAATTAACAAAGGCAAGACAGGAGGAAATTTTTATGTGTGTTCAGGATGAATTTGTTGTTGCCTGTTGGTGCTGGAGTGACGCCTCAAGCAAATTCCCAGAGGGAATCTCTGGCACGGAGGCATGGCAGCTATGGCATTAATAAACACACTATAGTCAGAGGTGTGTGTTCCTCCAGCTCAGACAGATGGTCAAGCACATGCTTCAGAGTGTTTCATTTTACATCCTGCAATATAGTTGTAACCGTGGTGTAAAATAGCACAAGGTTTAAAGCATGGTTTAATCTCTTGAGAGAAAAAGTCTTCAAAATGGTGATGAAGGGATGAACTAGCTGAGGTTCTTAACAAGATGGTAAGCTTCTTCCTCCGAGTGATACTGGGTGGGTGGTTGATATTTATGGGAATAATTCTACAAAATTTTTTTTATATCATCATCATTATCATCATCATTCATTAATAATAGTAGGCATAAACTGCTGATCTTTCTGAACAGACATTTAAAAAACACTTTGAATCATCCCTCCAGAGCCCTGTTTTGTCATGGACGTGGAGTGTGTAAACAGACACGCATACACACCGAGCACAGAATGAAGACCCTTCAGCCCAGAGTAATCCAAAGTGTTGCTCCCCCCCATGTCAATTTGCCGTTCCCTTCCCTGGGCTACAGACAGTTCCCCTGTAACACAACGAGCAGTGGATGCTAAGTGACAGGGCTTTTCTCTCAGCAATGCACTGCAGCAGACCACGCATCGCTGTACTTGGGAGCCTCGTACACAAGAAAGATTTTATTCCATCTATAACAAAATCCCTTGAGCTAATGTTCAGCATTGTAGTGGTTTCTCTGGTTTATGTATTAGACCAACCATAACTCCAAGAATAAAGTATGCACAAAGAAATTAGTCTACTCTTCTCTGCCAGTAGGAGAATTTGCTACAAAAAAAAAATCATGGTGCACTGTGATGGACTGGCATTCCAGTGAGGGTGTAGCCCCAAACACACCCAGTGTTCCTGAGATAGTCTATGGATCCACTAGTATAAAGCAGTTACTGAAGATTATGATGATTTTCCTATCAGGTCAGTATCAATCTTCTCTGATAGAAAAATAAACTGCTATAGGGTACTACATAGAACCCAGGATCCCCCCAGACTTTTGTTCCTAGGATCTTTATAAAAGGAGATATATAGGGATCTTTATAAAAGGGTTGAACCAATAATCTTTAAGTATCTTCTTGTAAGCATAACTAATTTGGTTTGGGAAATTGTATAAGTATTATGTATTTCTTTGACAATCTTGAATCCTCAGACTGCTTACATTAGACTTATTCATTTTTTTCAAGTGATGTTTGGAAAATTGTGTGTTACTGTACAAAAGCTGACTAGGTCTGAATCCTAAAATATCCACCCATGCTGATATATATTCACCAGCCACTTTAATAGGAATACCTGTACTCTTGCTTGTTCATGCAATTAACCAACCAATCAGCCAATCAAGTGTCAGAAGCACAATGCAAGGGACAGGTCAAGAGCTTCAGTTAATGTCAGAATGGAAAAAATGTGATTTCAGTGACCCTGACAGTGACATAGTTGTTGGTGCCAGAGTATTTCTGAAACTGCTGATGTCCAGGGATTTTCAGGTACAATTCTCTAGAGTTGTAGAGTCTACAGAAAAAAACCCCCAGTAAGAAGCAGAAAACGTCAGAGGAGAAGGGCCATACTGGTTCACACTGATAAGAAGTCTATGGTATCTCAAATGACCACTCTTTACAAACGTGGTAAGCAGAAAAGCATCTCAGAATGCATCAAACTTTAGGGCTCATAGGCTACAACAGCAGAAGACCAATTGAGTTCCTCTCCTGTCAGTCAAGAACAGGCGTCTGAGGCTCCAGTGGGCACAGGCTCACCCAAACTGGATAGTTGAAGCCTGGAAAAACATCGCCCAGACTTTTTCACATCATCAACTCTTCAGTTTCAGTGTACACTGTAGCCTCAGATTCCTGTTCTTGGCTGGCAGGAGTGGAACCTGATGTGGTCTTCTCCTGTTGTAGCCTATCTGCCTCAAGGTTCAATGGGAACCTTTTCTGCTCACCGTGGCTGTTTAGTCATATTTTTATACAGCATCTTATCTAAATAAATAATCACAATTTACAATTTCTGACCAGAACAAAAAGGATGTACTTAATAATTGAAGGTTGGGAGGGAATCAGTTTTTGCACAATGCCCTCTTACATAATGGCTCAGCCTTTGCTCATTGCTATGACTTCTCTTTCTGTCTGGAACAGCTACCACATCTAATTAACCACAATCAACCCAGCAATGTGTGATTTGTTTTTTTCCTCACAGTTTTCCTTATTGTTGATCTCTCTTTACATCTGCTGCATTCTTTTTTTTTTAAACCCTCTCTTCCCAAACCCTTCTCCTTTCATTCAAACTCTTTCCAATTTCATCATATATCCTCCCCTAGTGAGAGGATTCCAACGTCTTACTTCATCATCCCTTCCTATTCCTGGGCTTCCTGCTTGTTGTGTCCCATATAAATAGTGACGATGCCACAGGCATCACCCCGGTTCTCTTCTTCCCTCTTATACTGCAATCCTGATGTTTCCCCTGTACAGGATGCCCAAGGGCTTTTTGATAGCTCCTTAAACTCCTGTTTAAGGCGTCCCTTCTTAGTGATATGGATTTGTGGTGCTTTTGTGGTTTCACAAAATCAAGGAGAGGCAGGTGTTGGAGTAAGAAGAGACCAGACACTGTCTGGATGGCCTCAGGGTTTTTCCACACATCTTGACATCAGCATCCTCAATAAAACCAGACAATAATACAAGTCTACCTGAAACAGCTGAGGACTGGAGGTAAGACATTGATACTGCAGTGACTTCAGTGTAAACAAATACATATTTGCCAAATGAAATTTCATAGACAGATAACGGAACCGATGCTACAGTTACAGTTTAGAATAAGGCATTATGTTATCCTCTGTACTCCTTTCTTCTTCTTGCTCTGCTGTACCCATCATCAACTGTCTTCACCCATTATCGGTTGCTATGTCAACACCGATCATACCATTTCTCTGCATCATACTGGCAGGGTGTGTGCGTGACTTTTCATTCCCTTCACTCTCTCCTGATTTCTGGCAACTATTTTATCATTTACTTCACCTTTGCCTCCAGGAGAGGTCAAAGATTTTTGAGAATATACCCAGTGACTTTAGCTGGACATCATCACCGGTATTTCTTCTTCTTGATCTTAGAATTCCCTCTCGTCAGAAATACTCAGTGAGTTGACATGCACACCAATAATATGAGTAGTTACTAGACAATTCATCGGGTCATGTAAACAACATACCATGTTGGATTGAATTGGATTAAAGCTGTTACTGGGTTTCAAGAAATCCAATACAGACACCTGGATTTAAGCCCAATCATAGGGGTTATGCAGAACCTCTGTACCATTGACCTGATATAATTTAATAAACAGAACCAGACAGGGATGGGATGTCTCAAAAACAATAAATGCCACAGATGTAATTTAATGCAACACCTGGCAAATGGTGACAAAGCAACATTTTGGTAGTAAGATGACACTTTCAAAAACAGAGTAGAAAATTTGAGTTAATCCATTTATTGTTGAGAGTAATTCAGTTATTGACTGAGTTGGATGAGTTATTGGCAAAAGCTGATGTGATAATCAGATTACTGTATTTATATAAATATACCGACGAAGTCTTTGGAATTTCTTGGCAAAACATGACATGGACTCTCTTTACTGAGCACCAAAACCGAGTTTATGCATTATTGAAGTGCGTCAATCTTCCTGATGCACTTCTTTCTTTCTTGGCACACCTGGATTACAGTATTCACGGTCTCTTTTCTATGCCCACCATCTCCACCTTGGGACATCAGTGCCTGATGCCACCTCTCCCTGGATGACCCTTGCTCCTGCAACTTGCTTTGAAACATTTTGACTCTTCTTTCATCAGGAACAGAATTGCATTACAGTTTTATCTTCATGGTATCTCTGCCCCACGGCCATACAGCCCTTCACAGATGCTGTCTCGCTTATTGGTTATAGAGAGATCATCTCTTCCTGTCCTGCTGAATTCGCTCTCTTTCTCTGCTGACTGTTTATCCATTTGCTATACTGCATCCACAGAGGTGATCTCTTAATTAAAAAATTGCAGCGCTTACAGACCTTCAATGGAAAACCATCATTGACTGGCACTTTACCAAATTCCAACACACTTCCCTGCTTAAGTGAAGTTAATGCAAAGTGAACATGTCTAGCAAGAATAGAACAGCCATAAAAAACAAACTTCATCAGAAGAATGAGCTAAATAACATTGAGTTGCATGGCTAAGTAACCACATACCATATAAGTCTAGAAGCACCAAATGCAATGCCAGAGTTGCATTGCATGAGGGATGTAAAGTTATCATCATTGGACTCTGGAGCAGTAGATACTTTTTCTGGAGGGATGATGAGTCACATATCACTGCCTGGAAGTAGATGCTTGGAGAACATTACCTGTTTTATTGAATATTGCAAATTAACCCAATGTGGTGGGTTAATGTGTCGCAGTGGAAACGTGTTCTCCTATGACTTCTGCTGATGATAGCCGCCGTGTAACTGTTTTTTTTCCTTAGCTTGCCTGAAAAATTGTGGTAAATAACTGGGATTTCAGTAATAAGCAAAATAAAAGTGATTATTGCAGCATGCTGGCAAATGAGGCAGGACACAAGTGCGGTGTATTGTATTAGGGCAATCCATAATCAGAGTTGAAAACAGGAAAAGGTCAAAACCAGTCAGTACATTGAAACACAGAAAACATGGCTTAGATTTAACAGTACAAAAGCAAGATAAGACCTATGCTAACCATACACTAGAAGACTTCGAAAGACTCTTCACAGAGTTATAGTGGCCTTATACCAAACGACTTTTCAAGCCATGATCTATGATTTTGCAAAGACTGGGGATCTTGTATGAGTACTATTTGCATGGCTAAAGATAACATTAAACATGGTTGATTTTATCGGAACACCAAGACGAAAAAAAAAAAGACTGATTTAAGACAGCTATCCTGACCACCTTACACCAAACGATTGAGATGACAGGAACACGCCCAGACTCTAGCAAAACTCCCATGATTTTATTCCGACATTGGAAATTTGTCTGCGACAGTGAAATCGCTTGAAAAGTCGTTTGGTGTAAGGCCGGCATTAACAACTAAACAAGAAGCAGCAAGTTATACACAGACGCACCAATCAGAGTAAACACAGAACAGGTGAACACATTTGGTAAACAAACCAATGACAGTGACAATGAGCAGAGACAGGCCTAAATCAGAAACCAAACTAACACTATTACATATCACGTTATCACCATAGGAGCCACAATGCAAAGGGAGAAACCGTGACTATTATTTCAACGCTATAATGTGTCATATGATGTATGCTTGCGTAAATTCTAGCAATATATCATTCTTTGAGTCATGCACTATTGTCCTCTTCCCCTCTTTTCTCTGAAGCTTGGTTTGACTCAGATGTGTTTGTATAACACTTTATCTTCATCTTGCCACTTTTCCCCTCCCATTCATTGAATAAAATTCCAAATGAAATCTCCATGTCTCGCTTTTGATCTATGAATTTCATTAGCCCATTTCCCATGCACTCCACGCACATCAAGTTTTCTGTTAAACTTAGTTATGTAGGGTTTTGATTTCTGCCTTTTGGCTGCAGTGGAGGCTGAGAAATACCAACAGGAGGCCTGGGTTTGAAAGGATGAGCAGAGCAGGTGTTGGAGTTAAAGGGGACCAGACACTGTCTGGATGCCCCAGGGATTTTCCAACACATCGCACCGTCAAAACCCTCAATAAATTCAAATAACACAGGGCTTGCTGGAACAGCTGAGGATGGGTGGAAAGACTGGCACTGGGGTCACTCAAGTGTGAACAAACACATGGATTTGCCAAATGTATCTTTAGAGACAGAGAATGGATTTGACTCTTTAGATACAGTTTAGTACCAGAGTACCATATAATCAGATTTCAGAGTTTTCATTGTTTTGGCAGTGGGGTCCCGCTGTGTGAAATCGTCTTGAAATGGGCACAGTCCTCTCCAATCGTGCAAGGGCTTATTGCATGTAAACAAAAGCCCTCTAGTGTAGGCCTTAGTGGTACACCAGAAACCAAGAAATTGAACTGAGCCCAAAATAGTATTTTTCATTACTTTACTATGCCTGCATACTGTCATGTTCGAGGTTGCACTTCATAAATCTTCTAATGAAATGTGATATTTTTCATTATAAACTCAAGCTGAGAATATACATGACCTTACAATTTTCTCTCACTTATTATGTTCCTGTGTTGTATGTTACCACTGCAGTAGTTCATTGGAAATCTGTAATTTTAACTCCTGCCAGCCAGATAATTGCTTGAAATTCCACATCAATCCCACTGTTCTCCATAATGGCTTACACTACTATAATAACTCAGATTGATGTGCTTTGCATTGCTGCAATTTTCAGCCTGTCCTGAAGCTCATTACGTATGGACAATTAGTACGTCACCTTTCTTTGCACCTAAAGAAGTGAAGACATTGAATATGGTGTGGGTAATAAATTTCTAATCCAATCAGTGTCCTGAATGTCCTTCAATACTAAACAACGTTTAGAGGTTGACTGTAAATTACTGTCCCTTTGGCTGGTACTGATGATCCATAGGAAGTGCATGGATCCAGATTCAGTTTCATGTGTGGCAGGGCATTTTAATTGGACAGATTGTATGATTTAGGAGTCTGTGTAATAATTAAAAAAAACAACAACAACCTGGCATTTTTGTAGGTAATGGTCTCAAATTTGCCAGTGTTTTTTTCTTCCCTGCACGCTCTGCAGATTTCTGTTATTATGTAATATCCAGACATACCATATATAGATCTTGTGTATAACTGTGAGTTCGACAGTACTCTTTCTCATATCCAAAAATAACTGTGTTCAAATCCAGATGATATACACCAAAGAAAACTTTCCAGCATGTTCTGATGCCCCCTGTTACTCCACGCTGAAGAGAGCTACTGAACTGTAATATTTAATAAAATGACGAAAAGCCAGAAAGTGCCTCTTTTTTGCATCAGTCAAATGTTGAACTATTAGCTAAGGGCACGAATCCCAGCTCCTTTTGATTTGCAGGCTTTGAAAAGTGCTGATGAGATGAATAGTGACAACGATGCTCAGTGCGATGCAATTTCCGTTCATTTGTGTTTCTCCCTTCTTTACACTCTTACTGCTTTCCGTCCTTCCTTCCTTCTTTTCCTTACCCCTCCCTGCCTCTCCCTACCCTCCACCCCCAGACAGCAATCAGTCACGTCTTCTGCTAGGTCGCCCTCACTGTCAGCACTCTCTCCTCGACATTTCAATCAGTGGTTAGCATGCCTCTTTGGGGCAAAAGCTGAATCTGACTAAAGCGGTTGAGCTAGAAAGATCAGCGCACTGACTCATTGATGATATGGCATACTGTAATGTCAAAAGGCACACCGCAGACATTTTAATTTTATCTCACTGCAGCTGTGTAGGAGAATATACTGCAGAGGTGGCGATACATGTCATGATTTTCAAACAATAAAACAGATTTTATTTTCTTAGCTCCAGGCACAACCATTTGAGAAGGATTGTTATAAATCATACAAGAATTTATTTAATGCTAAGTAAAAACAGTTAAAAATGTTATGCAAAAATGATCAAGGCGGAGCGTCGCCGCCTCACAGCTCAAGTTATTTGAGCTCAGGTTACTGTCTCTGTGGTGTTTTGCATGTTCTCTTCTTGTAAGACTAGGTTTCCTCCAGGTTCTCCAGTTTCCTCCCACCTCCCAGAAACATACCTGTGCTAAAATATGTGAATGAGTGTGTGAATGTATGTGGTGCCCCTGTGATGGACTGGCATCCAGTTGAGTATGTAATCCCATCATGCCCAGTGCCTCTGGATCCACTGTGACTCTGACTAAACATGAATGAAAAACTATCAAGGTCCGCTCTCAAGTTACACATATAATGAAGGGTTTATGGATTTATATTTAACTCCTATAGATGGATACCATTACACTAATATACTGACTTACACACAGGCCAGCATCTTGACATTACAGAGTAAGTTGCAGAGTGAGTATAATGTAATCAAATTACATGAGGGCCAGTGAAATACCATTCTGATTGGGAGTGACTTCTCTGATGGTCATCCAACACAAAACAGTAATTCAATTACAGGACCTTTCTTTACACCAGACCACCAGAGGCCAGTTCTTGCACATGTGCCACATTCGTATAACCTTATCCATGTGCAAGAATTGTGTGTTTCTTGGGGTTCACCAAGATAAAGCAGTTAATGAAGATTAATAAATGACGTAATGGTGTCAACTAAACTTTCATTGTAAAAGGAAAGGTTGTAAAAGTGCAATGCCAAAGAGGATGGTGGTGTAAATACCCAGCAAACTACTGTATTTACTTAACAGCCTACGAGCTCACTACTCCAAGCACAAGGACGCACATATGGTCTTGGTCATACCCATAGTTCAACAGATCTTAATGACCAAATAAGATAAAAGGTCTTGCCAATGGCAAGGATTATGTGATGCACTTACTGCAGGTTGTTTAGTGTATTAGAGTAACGATCTGGTTATCTAAGACTGGGGACACACTGTAGACTTGGGCAGGATACAAATGCTAGGTTCGACCACATCAATTTTGACCTCAGCACGACCTTTTGCTTCTCTTTGCTGGTGGATTTTATAACAGTAAAGAGTCAGTCAATTCCCGTACTACCTCCTCAGATTTATTGTTGCCTGGTAAATCGTCCTCCCATCAGGGAGTAGTGTGAACAATCAACAGACTGCAAACTGTGCAGAAAGGAAGCTTTTTTGTGTGTGTAAACATTGCATAGTGATCTGTATCATTAACAGTGTTGTGAAATTCTGGGTAGAGTTTTTTTTTATTTATTTCATGCCTTTCATTGACATCATGGTCTAGTTTCACTTTGGTGAAAGTTTTCCTGCATTACCCAAAATGCTATTCGACACCTGCGGATAGTGATGTCAGTGGGAATTATGCTACATTTGGCTTACCGCTGAATTACACCATTTTCAACCTCTGTGTGTGGTCAAGCTACAAAACCCACTAACACCTCCATCCTTGTCTTTTTTTAGCCACAAGCTAGCCAGTTATCTGTGATAAGTAATGTATGTTTTCCTCTTCAAAACAGCAAACTGTATAGTTTATTTTATAGATTTAACATGCTTATATGTCTGTATGTTAATTGATCTAAAGCAAATACTTATACACTCACCGGCCACTTTATTAGGTACACCCATACACCTGCTGTTTTATG
>JAOTRR010000010.1:12032431-12062597 GCA_028570945.1 Gogo arcuatus
TTTTGAACTTTGTGCTGGTAACAATCTGGATGGTCCTTTTCCTCTTTAGCCTGGAAGACACAACGCCCATGATTTCCAATAACAATTCGAAATGTGGACTTGTCAGACCACAGCACACTTTTCCACTTTGTATCAGTCCGTTTCAGATGAGCTCAGGCCCAGAGAATTCGGTGGCATTTTTGGATGTTGTTGTTATAGGGCTTTTGCTTTGCATGGTAGATGCAGCAATGAACCGTGTTTACCGACAACAGTTTTCCAAAGTGTTCCCGAGCCCATCTAGTAATGTCCTTTATACAGTCATGCCGGTTTTTAATGCAGTGCCGCCTGAAGGATCACATGTCACAGGAATTGAATGTTGGTTTTTGGCCTTGCGCCTTGCGTGCAGAGATTTCTTTGGATTCTCTGACTCTTTTGATGATATTATGGATTGTTGATGGTGAAATCTCTAAATGTCTTGCAATTGTACATTGAGAAACATTGTTCTTAAACTGTTGGACTATTTGCCCATGCAATTTTCACAAAGTGTTGAACCTCGCCCCATCCTTGCTTGTGAACGACTGGGCCTTTCGAGGATACCCTTTTTACCTGTTATCAATTAACCTGTTTACCTGTGCAGTGTTCCAAACAGTTGTTTTTTGAGCATTCCACAACTTTTCCAGTCTTTTCTTGCCCCTGTCCTAATGATTTGGGAATGTGTTGCAGTGAATGTGTTCAAATTCGGAATGAGTGTATATTTACAAAAAACAATGAAGTTTAACAGTTTGAACATTAGATATCTTGTCTTTGTATTGTAATCAGTTGAATATAGGTTGAAAAGGATTTGCAAATCGTTGCATTCTGTTATTTGTTTTTACACAGCATCCCAACTTTTTTGGAATTGGGGTTGTACCTTGGATGGAAGGGAGACGTTTAAAGGGATTTAAGGAGATTGGAGGAAAGACAGATGAAAAATAGAAACAGAATTCTTAATGATTACAGAAAAGGTCAGTTATGTGAATGAGTTGGAGGTATGTTGAATGTAACACAGAGTAATTTATTTTGCTGGAAAATGGACTGCACCTTCACCATTGGTCATACAGTTGGCTAGCGACATTCATTCGTGCACCTTTGGTTGAGTCGGGCTGCAGTGGAGAAGAGCGGGTTTTGTTTCATTTTGCAAAGCGCTTCTATACAGTTGTAGGGAAAATATGTTTTCATTGACCAATAGTGGCTGATCATCAACAATACACTGGGTAAGAGCTGGTATTTTCGCCCAACTAGCATTGTCATATAAACTTTTATTTTGGCCTAGCCAGCTGCAACTGCTGCGTGCTGCTAGCAATGAACTACTTGTGCTGAGTATTATGTTTAGGATGTTTAATAGGTTACTTGTATTGTAGGAAGATGCTGTAGTATTTCTATCATTAATCGTGAAAAGCGTCCAGATTGGCTTCATTTTGTGTTGTCTACTCTGTTACTTAAGGTAGCACTATAAGCTGAGGGCCCTGCAAACATTTGCCATTGTTCTGGTGTTGTTTCTCAAGTTTGATTTTCAAGCATCCAGCCCCTCAAAAGGTGTCACAAAAATAAAAGAGCCAGGCAAGCTGCAAACACAGTTAATTCCTAATGAAACTATTGCACTTATATCATGACAACTCAAACATCTAAGATTTACTCTTCATTTTGCTGTTTGGCCACTCTTAAAAGGATCACTTCTCAGATGTGCTCCATGGGATTTTGGGATTTTGACTGATGGGCAGCCAGAGGAGCAGCTGTTCTACATCTACATCATGCCATGTTGAAGCTCAGTCTTTACAGCTTCCAATGAAAGTGGGCACCCACTTCTCCTTCAGCTACCTGCCAACAGAGAGACTTGTTTTTTTATTTTCCCAGGAATGCACTTTGGCCCCGTGACCTGAGCGAAGAAGCACAAATAAAGCCCACTGCCAGAGGCTTTGCCATACAGGTGCAGTTACTGCCTACTTAGACACGATAGATTCAGTGTTTTGACTGTTTCATGTTGAGTGGGTCTTGACCGAAACAGCAAGTGCACCGGCACTTTGTTTGTTCTGCTGAGCCGGGGCCCAAGAAGCAGGTTGAAAATTCCTTTATGAGCTGAGGCCCAGAATATTATTGGAAAGAGTCTGCAGTTTAACTTAGTGCCTCACTTCGCTATTTGGTGTGAGTGTGAGGAAGAACTGCAGAAGAGGGAAAATGAAACAGAATCTCCAACATGCTGTAACATAGAAACGTCACTGCTCCAATATCCAGTATCAGTATCGTGTTGATATCAGCAGAAAATGCTGGATCGGGTACGGGATTGGGGAAACCCCCCCCCAAATCTAATTCTCTATCAAGTGAAGATGCTATTAAACATTTTGAAAAACTTTTTACAAATCGATTTAAATTTACAGTTGTTGTCATAAATAAGAATTAATCACGAATCACATTTTAATTTTTTTATTTGAATTAAAAAAAACTGGTTTTGTGTAAGTCATGTTGATTTTTGTCCTGCACGTTTTCGAGTGTTTGAACAGATTTTTGTTTGAGCGTGGTAAATTTAGGTATCCATCTTAAAAGTTAATCACTCATTTTAAAGCTTAAATATGAGATTTGTTTCAGTAGCTATTGATAGCTAAAATATTTGACATGATTTATGGAAGGTCGTCTGACAGATGTTTCACAAATGAAGTAAATGATCTTTGTAAGACTGCCTAAGCATGTACAAGATATTTTAATTGCCCTATATTTCATCTGTTAGTTGTTGTGTCTGGAGAAAGTTTGTAGCTGTTATGTTTGGATTGTTGAATGGTTTGGGTTCTACACGTGTGGCATGTTTGTGCATGTGGTGGGTCTGTACATGCCCACTGTGATGTAGATTTATGTGCTTCTGGTGTGTGCATGCTTTTATATCTTGGTGGGGATGAAATGTCCCCACGAGGAAAGGAATATGTGACAGTTTTGACCTCGTGGGGACATTTAGATATTTTTATAAAAACTGCAACTTTTATTTAAAAACTAAAAGAGCTGAAAAGTTTCCTTTTGGCTACTGAGGTTAAAATTAGGGTTAGATTTGGGTCTTGGCATAACCTTAATTAGCTGCTTTAATATTTAAGTCAGAGATAGGTGTGTGTGTGTGTGTGTGTGTGTGTGTGTCTTATGCAGCATGGGTTCTGCACTTTGTTGCTTCAGCTGAAGGTTGAGTCTCACTCCCTGAAATGATGGTACCCAAATTTGTCTGTGCAGAATTACCACCACCAAGGCTCTCATTAAGTCTCGTTGCGTGTCCATGTGGTCAACAGCCAACATAAACACACCCAGCACTGTTATCTGTGTCTGGCCTGGATAATACTCACTACAGTCTTTCTCTCAGGCAGACCGTTTGTGTACACAGAATGGTTTAGACCTCACTAGAACTCACTTGCCTGAGGAGATAAACTATTTCACATAATCACTTACAGGTAGGCATGAATTTGTTCTTGGCTCGTTATTTAAGAAATAAAAACTTAAGAGCAGTACAGTCTACTAATGTAAGAACTTCCATCCATTTTGTTCTTTTTTTTTTTTTCTTCTCTGAGCTAAAAGAGAGGTGTGATTTTGCTTAAAACACATTGTGCTTTCTTGGCCTTTTAACTCTCCTCCTGACCTCAGTTTTAGTTTGTCTCTCTTCCCCTCCACTTTCTCTCCCCTCATTGCCTTGACAGTCCTTTTATTATTTTTTTTATTTTTCCCCCCAACATCTCGTTTCATGCATCTTTATTCTCATGGTCTCATGCTCCTCTATTTCACACAGTAACCCAGACTCTGTCCTCAGAATGCCCTCATCCTATCCTCCAAACAACTGTCTTTTCACTTAAAAAAAAAACAAAAAAAAAACACGCTTCACAAACATTATGCTTCCTTTACTTTTTTGAGTCATGAAATCCCTCCAGTGTGTTTTTACTTTCTCTTACTCGTCCTGTAGCCATAGCTTTTGCCTCCTATGACCTTCCTCTTTTTCTTCTCTCTCTGGAAGTAATTACTGCGCTATCCCAGAGTTCCGTTAGAGGAGAGGTGTGGCCTGTGCCAGAGATCCCTGCTTCTGCCCTCCTTCTCTCTCCCCAGGCATCCTCGGTCTCCCTCTTTGTCCGTCCCTCCTTGCTCTTGGGGATACTCCAGATGTGAAGCTCAGAGGTGGCTAGCCATAAATTTCTTGCATATTCTTAAGTCAGCAGCAGCCACCACTGTGTTCCTTGCAGCCAAAAGCATAGAGCAAAGCCTTCCAGCTGCATTGTCTGTATTTTTCCTCTTTCCTGCAGCTGCTCCCTTATCTTTACCTGTAGCAAAATAACCCACTATAGTCTGCCACACACAGAAATCCCAACAGCTGCAATAGTCTGCTACAATAACTTTAACAGACGGCTACAAAACCCTGTTCTAGGGTTCAGTATATTGCAGTATCTGCTTACAGCTTTACATTTTGAAAAAAGGATGACATTAAACAACTGCAGGGATCAATTGTTTGGTTAGGAAAACTGCTAGAATATTGTAATGGGTTTAAGAGATTTGCTCTTATGGCATATTTATATTTCTGCAAAAATACACATAAATGTATTTGTGCCAAAATGCAGAGAATTGGTTTATGCATTGTGCAACTGTGTATATTCAGTAGCACTTGGATTGGGATGAACAATGTGTTGATGTAAGCTCTGTACTCGGTCATGCTAAAATACCTAAAATGCATTTCCTTGTTTCTAAGCCACATTAGCCACACTAACTTAGTGTTTCCCCTCTTCAGGCCTGGGCAATTTACAGTCCCACATACCGTCTCCTGCTGTACTTCCTATCTCAGGCTTAAGTATTCCCACACATGATCTTCAAGTACATTGTATACAACTAACTTTTTTATTATTACTTTGAATACTTTTGCTTCTTTTATACATTGTCATTATTGTAGCAAATCCACACTTTCTTATGTTTTCTCATATTTTGGTTTGATATATGCGACTGTGCCCCCTAGTGCACACACCTTCACCTTCACCTGTGAGTTTGTGCATGTTTGCAGTACATTTGACTTCATAATTATTAGGTAGTAATAAGAATGTAGAAATATACTTTTCTCCGATGTTTACCTGGTATGTTTTACAATTTTTGTGCCCGAGCACACTGCACTCAGAATTGCTTTAGTTTCTGATGTCATGTCAGGAACACAGCGATTGGTATTGTCACACCCCTAACCATATCAGTCCATCAGAAATATTTCGTCAAGCTTAAATCTTACCCATTGAAAGCTGTATAATCAGCACCAGGCAATTCTCATTTGTTTGCAGATTACTGGAGCTGGATCTCGGGCACTGGGCAGAACAGCACCCACTGGGGCTGAGGCACCAGTCATGAGCAAGGCTGAGTTCATGGAGAAGGTTCGGCGCAGTAACGAGGCGTGCCAGCTGGGTGACTTCAGCACAGCTGTGGAGCTGTACAGTGAGGCTTTATGCGCCGACCCACAGAACTGCATCCTCTACAGCAACCGCTCAGCCGCCCGCCTCAAACTTGGCCAGTACAATGCAGCACTAGATGATGCAGTCAAGGCCCGTCTGCTCAACCCCAAGTGGCCGAAGGTAGGTGGGATTGGTTAGTTTGGATAGTTGGATAGTTATGTGGGATTGGTTGTTAACTAATGTACTTTGTTGATTATTGTTCAGATAAACTTTTAGCAAGATATTAGGTCTGTGTATTGTACAAAATAAACAAACATTTGGCTCCATGCATCACTACATTTACACTGTATGGCAAAAGTATGTGGACACCTAGGTATTAAACATCCCGTTCCAAAATCATGGGAATTAATATTGAGTTGTTCCCCTTTGTTGCTATAACAGTCTCCACTCTTATGAGAAGGCTTTTCACTAGATTTTGGACTGTGGCTGTGGGGATTTGTGTCCATTCAGCCGTAAGAGCAACAGAGGTTGAGCACTGATGTTTGGCAAGAAAGCCTGGCGTGAATTTGGCATTCCAGTTTACCCCAGGGGTGTTCCGTTGGGTTAAGGTCAAGGTTCAGTGCAGGCCACTCAGCCTGCATGGGTAAACCATGACTTTATGGACCTCAAGTAGTGCACAAGGGCCTTGTCGTGATGGAACATGTTTGGGCCAGTTAGTTCCAGTGGATGGAAAGCATGCAAAGATGTTCTAGACAATTGCATGTTTCCAACTACGTGGCAACATTTTGGGTGAAGAACCTCATATGGATGTTATGGTCAGGTGTCCACATACTTTTGGCCATATTTTGTATATGATTATATGCCCTTTGTTAAGACTGATATTTGTGTATTTAAATACATTTGATAATATTTGGATTCAAATATGTATATAAACCATATTTTTATTTCGCACCTCCTTACTGCCAGGGGTGGTGTGTTACCTGGATACCTTCTTGCGCATGTGCACAAGCAACCTGAGACTTTTTTGACATAATGGACCCCATGTTTTCTCATTTAGATTGAATTTCCCCATTTTATTTCCCTCCTCCTCAAAGTTGCACAGGATTGCTATTTTTCCAGCTGTGTCTGGAAGATTTTGCTAAGCTAATAATGACCTAGCAGTTGAAGCACCATGCAATTCTGGCCTCAGCAACATCTGAAAATGGGTCTGGGTTGGTCCCTGCTGTGAACTCGTCAGTGTAGCCACTTGTGAAATGGAAATGGCCCGAAGAGAATTGGACAGTGCTAAGCAATGTACAGCACTGAGTGCCCTCTTTTGTACTACACCAGTCACATTACTATGCCACAGTCAGGGATTTTATTGATTGTTTTAAAGGAGAGATTTGGACACCTAGTAAGTAAAACAGCTAAGCCAGGGTATGGGGCAACATGGTTTATGCATGACATCAAATGTCATTAGTGCAATCCACACTGTCAGATGTGTGCAAATCAAACCTGCAAAATCTGCCCTGTGTGCCACGGTCACCTCACTAAACTATTCCATGAAGCACACCCCTGAAGGGCAGGGGCTGGTAACAGGATGCATTACAGCCAATATATCTGCAATGAGGCAGAGGCAAACAGGATTAACATTGGAATTCACATCTCAAAGTGGTTAGGCAAGCAATGGTTAAAAGACGAGCAGGTATAACTCAGCCAAAGGGTAATCCAAAGATTTCCCAAAAGAGCATGCAAGGAGCCATACACAGCTTAGACAGTCATTGATAAACCAGGCTGAGTACGCAAATGGTGGAGTGCAAAACTGCAAATTTATTTTAAGTCAGTTGCGCTTATATAATAAGAGTCAAGAAGTGAACTGGAAGATATCAGAGATCAAACTCTGGAGATTGCAACCCCTGTATAAAGCTTATTTTCATGTCCCCACTAACCTAGAACTGGCATGATTTTTAAAGGAAAATTCTGGGGGTTTTTAAACCTGGGCCCCATTTTCTATCTCTTTGGGTCCAAATACTTACTAGGGACAAAAACGATTGAAATCGGTTCAGTATTCTGTTAGAACGCTATATAATGGAATCCTACGGGGCAGTCACCCACGTCAAACTAAACCACTTCTTTTTGGCACTGACAGGCTCATAATGTTATTATAAGTGTCTAACAACATGGAAAGAATCCCTACAAAGATACACTTGGGTCTGTTTACCTCAATAACTGTAAAGAAACTGTAGAAAATGACGGTTTCTGGAGTCATTGTATTACCTTCCTCTTCTTCCGATCTCTGATGCAGCGCCCCGTTCAGTGCATGTAGTCGATTTATCACATGGGGATGTTTTCTGATGTTTATAAAAGGAGAGGTCATGCAGAATTCGTGACGAAGTCTCTTTCCAAAGTAATGCCCGAATATTTAGCTGATAACAATATGGATGAGGCCTTTGAATTTGATGGCCGTCCCTATTTATTTGCGCCAGAGTATACAGATAAAGAGCTCCGAGAAATTGAAGAGAGGGAAGGAGCGTGCTTTGCACTCTTCATTCAATCCCGGCTAGTCTTTATTATCACTAAATGCATTGGATGTGCGAATATTGGCATAAAATTAGTCTTATGACATCAGGTCATATAATACTTAAGCATATAACATGACTTTTTATTTTATTTTATTTTATTTTTTTACACTATAACACTTTTGCAACAATATTACCCAGAGAAGGGTATGAATGACAACAGCTGAAAAGTGGAAATGGATGTATAATTATATAATCGGTCAGGGCTCAATAGATCATTTGTCCATACAACAGGCTTATTGAGTGAATGCTTTTGACATTATCCTGCCATACTTTCACATGTACTGATGGAAGGTCAATAAAATAACTTTAGCTAGCATTACCTCCACTTTGTCTGCAGCAGTTCTCTCCACTCTTGGAACAGCGGTGTTCTTCAAGAACAGGTGTTTTAGTGTAGTATTTGTTGCCTGGCAGTAGTCATCCCGGTCAAAATGGTCACTGCGAACACGGTGGTCTGCATGGCGCAGTGTATGGACACAAGTGTTTACATCCATCCTCGCACAACTAGCCACAACTTTAGCGTATCTCTGTCCCCCAGAGGCAGTCTTTGAAAACCTAGGGACGTGCGGTGACCCATTTTTGTTGCCACAATTCAAAAATGCGGAAATACAAAGCATTTTTTTTCAACTTTTAGATCACCGTAAGCTACAGCGTGTACTCCAACTCTGTAACATGACTCCACTCTTTCGCTCACATTTCCACTGGTTGTCTTCCAGCAACAAGCCAACTCCCGCGAGATACTTGAGCAAGACTTCTGTTATATGTTAGACACAGGTATATATCCGTAGGGATCTTTTCCATATTTTCAGACACTCGTTGATATTGTCGTAATTGGCGAATTCTGCATGACTTGTCCTTTTGTAAACATCAGAAAACAGCCCCAACGCGATAATCCCCTGAAATCTCACAGGAGTTGGCTTGTTGCCAAAAGACAACAGTGTGAACGAGTGAAAAAGTGGAGTCATGTCACAGAGTTGGAGTTGCCGATTATAGCTTTCTAACTCAGTACTGGACCGCTTTTCAATTGTTTTTGTCCTCTACTTCAAATTGAACCTATGTTATACATGCTAGGCCAAAGAGTTCTGCTTGTAGTTTTGAGAGAGCCAACAAGACCTCAGTTCCCACTACTGCTTTTGCTGGTGATCAGAACACCCTGGTGGCTTCCATCCCATGCAGATCTGCTGTCCTAAAGGCATGGAGCGATTTAATGCCCTCAGCCAGGTGACTGTGTCTGTAGGTTTGGCCCCTCAGAATAAATCCCCAACTAAGCACTTTGTCCCAACAGGTCAAAAAACAAAATCTTGAAGGCAAGAGCCCCTAGTACATAGATCATGTATACCCTAAGGTAGCATAGTAAAGGGGTATGGCAGCCGTTGTAGTGTGCCTCAGCACCATGTATGACATCTCTCTGGGGGCTAATAAAAATGATTACTTATTTCTGAAAGGGGCAAGGCACCCCCATTTACCATAATACCTTAGGAGTCCAGTGTGAGACCTCACTCTTATTTTGGAGTCCCTTTAGGCCTCTCCTTAAAAGCCTATGCAAGTGTGTCAAACTGAAATGTGTGTCCTTGGAAACTAGCAGGTCATCAAAAAGATTGGGAGAACTGCATGCTCTGGCTCTAAACTTGCCTTACATGAGTTGATGGCTAGACTACTCTGGGGTGACCTTGTGGTTGAATGTGGGATTTCTGCTCAAGGACAAATCACCAGCTTTTGTACATCCATTGAATGACCTGCAGAGCATTCCTTGCTGTAGCTGGTACGTATGTGCCCTATGGTTTTAGTAAGACTGGGCACTGGCCATCCGATCCTCAGGCCAACTGTTCATCTGTCACAGAAGAAACACTTTCTTTTCAAAGTAGAGGTTAGTCAGTCGGGTGCAGGAAATCATCACCACAGCCTATAGCCAGGTCGGGTGCCAAGCGCCTACCTAACAGCCACTCTACAAAGAGCGATTGCTCCTCATGGGCATTATTTAGAGGTGTGCTGCTCCACAAAGCTACTGTTACATGGGTATCACCATGCGCTTCCTCCAGGTTCTACAAGGTTATTGCTGATGGTCAAGTACGGTTGTCGTCTCTGTAAACATTTCCATGTAGTCCGAAGCTGATATTGTTGATTATCCAGGTGATTCACACTGCCGTTAGGAGGGGTGAAATAGAATGCTAGTGACATGTGTAACTATGGTTTTATAAACCCTGGATACACAAGGGTTCCTTGGCATTCAGAGCTGGCTCTGATCCAGCGGGAACTCTGCAAGAAGGTCACAGAGAAAGATGGCTTGTATGCCAGTGGCATCATATGTCACGACATGAAAGATCTCGACATGCATGTACACATGCACAACAAGGTACCCAGGTGATTATCACCACCCATGGCAGTTATTCATAGAACCACAGTTACATACTGTATGTAACTAGTGATAGCCTGTATAAAACATTAACACACTTCTAAACCATACATGAAAACACCCGTACTGTATAAACCACACCCCCCCCCCCCCACACACACACACACAAAACCCATTGTTTTCATACATAAAGATGATCTGTGTTTGTGTTCAGCAGTTTTAAGCCAATCACAGTCACACAGAGAATGGAAAATACACTCAGTATATATATATTTTTTGCAATATGTTTTAAAATTTCTGGTATTTTCCTTCCATAATTTTACCCACAATATCCAAAAATACAACTAAACAGAAATTCTGTTTACATGAGTATATAGTCACATATAATCAGATCTGTATAATTTATGATTTCTCAGAAATGACCCTTGAAATGACTGGTAAGCCTTGGCACTGCCTGGTGATTACTTGTGTTCCCTTATTAGGTGAACATTGATCTGGTTTATGCCTGCGTATAATCACAACATTTTGACAGGGAAAAGGATGACACACTGCCATGCAGTGGCCTTATACAACCATCCTGAAACTCATGAGCACATCCGTTTCATTTGCTCTTTCGTTCTACCCTGCTACATCTTTAGAACAACGTGTTTTATATGCATTTAGACCCATTTCACTTCAATTTCAGCCTCAAGATCTTGTCTAACTTGATAAATTGTTAGTTTGCATTATGCACTTGACTTTTGGGTTATCATTAATCCTTCCTATGGTTCAGCAGAAGATTGTAATTAGTCCAGAAAAAGACGTGCTATAGTAACCTGGTCAGACAATGACTAGACGTTAAACCAAAGTGAAATGTGTTAAAGCTTGTGAAAGTATAAGATAAATAAAGTGAAGACACAAATATTTTTGCATTCTTAAGAATGGCCATACTCAGCAGCTTCTGACAACAAACAAACTCAACAAGGCCTTATAAAACTCACAATTGTAAAAGAAAAGGGCACTAATCACATGGTAGTACTGGATTATCGAATGAAATGGGTTCGTGGTTTGTGGCAACTTTTAATTATACACATCTGTTTTGTGTGGCTGTGGTTCAGCTTTGTTCCACTTAATGCTGATTTAATATGTTGCCAAGTGTGTAAACGTCTAAGTTCATAGATTGCAAAGTTCTTAATTCACATGTATTTGAAGACTTTCACCCCCAGCAGCCAGACTGAGCCAACAGTACTATATTCATTTATCTAACTTCTCGGTTATATTGTACTCAGAATAGCAAGGTGAAATAAAAGTCAACATTAATAGTTAAAATGACTGATCTTTGTAAAGCTGAAACATGACTCCCATTTGTTTATTTGCGCTCACCCCGCTGAGTGAAGATATTTTAAATTACATTACACATCTGTAAAGCTGGGGCCATTTGTCATTTCAATGCTTTGGCAATAGTGTAACTACCAATAAAACAAATTGACTTAACTTGAATAGAATTGAATTGAACTTTATAGTGAACAGAACAGCAGTAACAGGACATAGTAAGCTATGTTGGAGCCAGCATGGAGTCTGCTTCCAGTATCGGACTTCCTCTTAGAGTAAAATAGGAGGAAATGGTGGGTGTGGGGCAGCAACTGCAATGTTGTCCAAAAACTGGACAAGCTTTCCAGCAAACTAGCACAAGGACAATAACAGGAGAACATTCCTATGCTTTTTTACTGCCTTTTAAGAGACAGATGGGGTTTTTGTTCTTGCTCAACATAACACATTTCACAAAGTGTCCTTCTGTGTGATTTTATACTTTTTCATTTAAATATTTAAAATGGAATGTCTCAGAAGTGTGTGTATATCCAGAACTTGAAATATCATCCATGATTATATCATATATGTTCTGTTCATTTAAAAAAAATTAAAAAACATTTTCTACAGAGTGTGAGCCTGTGAGACTAGACTAGAAGACATCATAAAGCTGTGTCCGTGCATTTTCTTGCTTTGTTGCTATTTCTTGCCTCTCTGTCACTCATGTAGACACTTTTCAGGCTTTCAGAAGAGAGGGTATGTGGAGCGACGGATGCAGAAAGGGTGCAAATCAGTATGCATTCAGACAAGTTTGAGTTCATCAGCATGCACACATTAGCTTGAGGCTTTGTGTGTGTGTGGAATTTGGGTATCAACACATACTGTATAGTGACACAATGTGCTTGCTAAACAGTACCATTTTTTATTTTTTTTTAAATCCCATGAAAAACAGTTATTTCAGGGATTTTGTGTAGTCTCTGTCAATAACAGTTGTGGATCCCTAAGAGATGTCAAGCAGACAGAACTGTTGTGGGAGCAGTCAGGATGAATAATGCAGTGTTTGGCATGGCTGCAGACAATGAAATGCAGGCTGGACTGATATTTCAACACTGAAAGCCCTAACGAGGCGCCACTCTTCTCCAACTAATTACATAATCATAGATAGCTAGTTATAAAGCAGGACTGAATCCAGTTCGAAGCAAACTACTATGTTTTTCTGACTATGTTAGCTTTTACTGCAAACTGTAAACATGATCTGCTTTTTCAAAATAATGTCACATGGTTTGAAATTAATCTTACTTTCAGCTTATAGCAAGAACTAGGAAACAGTAGTAGATATTAGGGGTGTAATGATGCACAAAATGTAGATTTATTAGTATTAGAATACTCTTTCGATAATGGTCATTGTGATCATGTTTCATGATTTGAAATATATGCAATCATAGCTCATGAGAAACTGTGCTTAGGAGAAGCCTCTGCTGATTTGAGATAAATAGGATGCTACCCTTTCAGAGGAGGGAGTGTGGGCTTGATTACATGCTTATTACACCTCGTAATATAAGCGGTATTTTATGAATAGGCTCCTTTACTTTATAATGCAGTCTGTTGACTGTATTGTTCAATACACAGATGTATCGATTTCAGAGCCTTTTAGCAAATGAAATGATACAATAGCCTACTATATAGCATATTATTTCATCCGTAGCAGATATTGATGGATTACTAGCTAGCAGTGAACATTCTACAGATTGTACAGATTATATGCTGATAATATTTTTAAAATCCCTGTGTTCTTTTTCCCTTCCTTGTTTACAGTTTTATGCAAAAGATGATCGCTTGATCCAAAAGCTTATGTATCAGGAGGGATAAGATGAGAAAAACATATTCAAATGCTGGTAGAAATAAAGTACAATGAGGTGGAAATAAGAGTACAAAAGTGCATGTGATAAAATGGATTAGAGAGTGTCAATTTAAATTTTATTTAGGTAATCCCTTTGTGGATATGAGTCCCCCACCAAATAATGCTTCTCTTAAAGCTTGTGTGTCAGTAGGAGTCTATGAAAGCTTAGTCAAGTGTAGCGGAGTGACAGGACAGGCAGGCTGGTGTCATAGCAGTGACCTGCTGCTCCATTACTGTAGGGTCACTGGCCAAGTTCAACTCTAATTAAGTCCCAAACGAGAGAGTGCATTATGAGCAGGCCATTTACTTCTGCTTGGGTTCCCAAATCAGCTAGGGAACCTCATGCTTCCCTCCACTTTCCTCTCCTCAGACTCTGGTGTTGGCACAACAGCCTCTTCAGTAGAAGGGATGAGACGAATGAACAGCACAGGAAGCACAAAAAGCCCTTAAAGGTCCTGAACATTTGCAGAAGTGTGTGTGTGTGTGTGTGTGTGTGTGTGTGTGTGGTGTTTTTTTTTTAAGCATTTTTTTTTTTTAGATGGGGAGTTTTCCTTCCTTATCCTTTCAATGCCAGTCTGCTAAGACACAAGAGCTCTTTCTTATTCAGATCAAGCATTTCATGGGTGAAGGACGTTGAGTGCATGTGTCCATCGCCTATTTTCTATGGTCTGTTTTTTTTTTTTTCCTTCCTTGCTTTCTTTACATTGCATTTCTGAAAGGGAGTCACAAGTATTGCCATTCTCTAGCTCTTATGGAGTCCGCATGGTTGCTAGGTTATGGTTGTCAAGCCCACAGGATTGCAGGTGGGGTGCTCAGAGATTGTGGAAAGGTTTTTCTTGTACGTTTTTTAAAGAGCCTCTGCACGTCAGAGGGCTTCTGCTTCCCATAATACACAGGCTTTTTTGTGTCCATGATCAAACCTTTATCTCTGATGTCAGTTTCTTGAATAAATTAGGTCTCCATTTGTAGCCCCCTTCTTTGTCTGGACTGGAGACTGCATCGTAAATAATTACATGTGAAACTAAATGCATTTGACTTGCATTTAGATTAAACACACCGTCAGAGAAGGGTGAGAAGTTCTCATGAGTTGTTCTAGTTTTCAGCGCATGTTTATACTGAGACCCTATTTGTATCTGGTCATTTTGTGTGTCTTGAGTATCGGAATTATCGGAATAGAGATTAACGACATAAAAATATAGGTGTGGCTGTGTCCAAGACATTGAAAATGAATTTAGATCTAAATACAAACTACTTCAGGTGAACTGAGATACATTCTAGCGAGACATTACATGAGTGTGAATAAAGCCATCCATCCAAGGCATATTTTAACAGTCAATTCCACCCCTGCCCCAATGCTTTAACACAATAACAGGCTTATTGACTATTCAGAAACATTTTATTTTTTATAACTGCTTGTTGTAGTGCACTTTGATGCACAAGTTGCACTTGATCATTAGTAGGCCACATGACCATAACATGTTTAGGCTTTACTTGTGCTCAGTAACCCCTTGGAAGTGTCACTATATAATTTTTTAATTTTTTTTTTTATATAAATATTATATAAATAAACTTGACTTGACTTCACCGGCACATCCTTTTAATCATGGTGTATATTTGATTGTTCTGAGCTGTGAACTTGGCCCATACTTGGTTTTGCTTTGGGTTTGTCAGGAAATGACAGAAGAGAGTGAATGCTTCCTGGAGTGTCTCCATACTGAAGAAAAAACCCAAAGCCTCATTTACCACAGGATATGAAGGAAATCTTTAGCATGATGTCAGTTCGGATGGGATTTATATTACCTGGGGTTATTTCTGCTGATCATTCTATAGAAGATAAAATATGGCAGGTTCTTTCCAGGGGCATGTGTTTGCAGTCTGTAAAAAACACTTGACGTGATTCAGACAGGACAGGACTAAAATCCCTGTGATACTCCCATAATAACTACATTACATTTTAGCTTTTTATTTCTTTTTATCAAGTGCAATCGTGCCGTACAGCCACATGTTCAGTGACACAACACAGGCCCATTGTCTTAGGGGGCAGTCCATGGATTTCGGTATCCTTTCAATGTCCATATATAGTTCCCATTCTCAAAAAACAGGAGTGAATAGTGACATTCGTCCATGAACACAGAAAATGGATGAATATATTTGAATATATTTGAATGAGGAGAAAAGAAATCCAGATGAACTGTTTCACTATCCCTTAGATCACATCAACTGAAAAAATAATGAAATAATTGGGGACCATTTAATCAAGAATGCGTCTAGTCATAACATTTACATAGATTTTTTTGTAGATTTGGGACATAATCACTGCATAATCAAAGTTGTATCACTGCAAAATGTGGAAAGGTTCGGGGTGTGTGTGAAGACTTATGTAAAGCAACGCAATTTAACAAATAAAATTACAGACACACAGTTCATCTGATGGGTGCAACTGTTATATAATGTACATATTTTATTATAGTTGTTACAACAGTAAGCAAGTCCAGCCTACCAAAAAAAACCCCCATAAAAATATTGGGACACCTTCTCTATTAAGGAAACGACACAGTGAGCAGTTTATTCTAAAAGATCTGTGTAGTTTGTTGTTCTTTGGGTAATAGGAACAACATCTGAGAAGTTGTCTCATGGTAATCTGTGGTCTAACAGACGTCTGGAAAGATTCTTAGTCTGCTTCCTCTCTATATGGCAAAGCAGTATCCCGCAAGGCTCTTTTCCCATGGTGCTCAGGGGCCATAGCTTCTCGCTGCTCCTCACCATCTAAGACACCCTGCTCTTATAAAGCAATAATACAGCCACAACATGCTCTTTTGCACAGGGAGATATAATGTGAAGAGGTTCAGCATGAAAGTCTGTGTCATGATTCACCACATATGAACTCCAAGAACTCTTTTTGGATTAAAAATGTTGAAATTTGAAGCAGATAAACTTTATCGCAGCTTTGAAATAACCTTTCGTCATATGCGTGTTCAGATGTTCATTTTGGTGAACACATTTTGGTGAACATCTGAAAAAAAAAAATAATTTAATCAAATATTTGTATTAGGCTTTTTTGCTGATAAACCTCAACCCAGGAATATAATTTGGAAACATCATTCAAACGGAAGACAAATAAATGTGTACATTGTCTCTGTCACAGCATGTAGATAATCTCTTCTGGCATGTTCAGAAGTAGGTTGTTATTGCAAATGATACAGATGAAGCAGTGTGGTCTCTCTACATATTAACATGTCTTCTATTGGACTGATCATAACTTTTGGTCTCCAAACCAGTGTTTTTTTCCCCCTTTTCATTTCACCTTTTGGCTCAGTTCAATCCTGTTGAGGTTTTTCAGACACTGGGTCATTGGTACAGAAAGAAAAAAGCTAAAACAAGAGTATACTATATACACACAACACTTTTTCTCTTCTACTCCTTTTTGCATCTCTCTTGTTATTAACATGCATGGTCACAGCACAGAATCAAAGCCCTCCAGTCCTGGCAGCGTGCATGGTGCTCGACACTGTGGCCTGGCTGTGTATGAATCTCTTGGCAGCCTTTTTCCTGCCACCACCCCCTCACCCTATCAGCTTGGGGGAGAAAACTCCCTGGAAGCTTTGGACAAAAAGCCATATTTACTGTTGAAAATATATTGACTTGTGCTCCTGGCAGAGCGTGCAGGTCTTACTGTGTATAATGTTTCTGAGACAGGCGCAAATAAAAATACCAATTCTAAAGCTGAAAGCTTTAGAGACAAATTCATGGTTTATGCTAAGAATACAGTGGATATAAAAAAGTCTACATAGGCCTGTTATAATGGCAGTGTCATGTATCGGTGGAGGCGGATGAACAGGTGTAAGTGCAGGAAGTGTTTTTAATTAAAAAACATGCAGGCAAACGGATCCAAATCGACCCGCAAAAGCAGGGTAGAGAAACAAGCAATGGTCAGGCGAGGCACAGAGTATCGGAGGCACAGACAAAAGGGAGAATCCAAATAAACAAGACAGTCAAACCAGAATAGCAGTACTGAATATAAACGGCTTAGTAACGATGGACACTAGGAACAGTATACTTCGCAAAGTTCTGTGTGCAGTCTGAGTCCTTAAATGCACGCTCCATGATTGCGCTTTGATCATCCACAGGTGTCTGTAATTAGTCCTTGTGAGCTTGAGAGCAGCGTGCATGTGAGTAGCAGCGCGAACACGCGCGGATGTGACAGGCAGGTTTTTGTGATGTTAAAAAAATTAAACCAAGATAAATCATATCAGATCTTTTTCCACATTTTAATGTTATAAAGCAACCGACAAAATTCAAGTGGAAAAACAAGTTGGAATTTTTTTAGAAAAAAAAAAGAAAAAGAGAAAACAACAACCTGGTTGCATGATTGTGCAGAAGGTTTTATAATGGGGCATGTAACTGTGCTCAGAATGAATCAGTTCAGACTCCTGTTCAAATGGGATTATCATACACCTTTCATCAATGAAGTGCTTCTGATTCACCCCAAACAAACATCAGCTGTTTCTGTAGGATTTTCTTGACATCATCGTGGCTTCTTCCAACTACTGAAGCTATGATCCCAAAGAGCTTACTAAGCATGTACGGGATCTCATTGTTGAAAGGTATCAATCAGGAGAGCAGGACAAAAGAATTTCCAAAACATTAGATGTACCGTGGAGCACTTTAAGACCATCATCAACAAGTGGGGAAAATAACAGCGACATTAAGAAGAACAGTGTGTCCCTCCAAAACTGACGAGAGGACAAGACGAAAACTTATCACGGAGGCTGCTGAGAGACCGAAGGCAACATTAAAAGAGCTGCAGAAATATTTAGCAAGTACTTGTCACTCTCTGCACATGACGACAATTTCTTATTCTTCACATGTCTGGACTATGGGGTAGAGTGGCTAGACGGAAGCCCTTTCTCACAAAGAAAAGCATCCAATGCCACCTAACTTTTGCCAAAACGTGCCAAAATGTGTTAAGGTTTGATGAGACCAAGTTAGACCTTTTTGGGCATAATTCTAAAAGACATGTTTGGCAGAAAAACAAGACCGCTTATCACCCAAAGAACACCATACACACAGTGAAGCTTGGTGGTGGCATCATGATGCTATAGCACTGCTTTTCTTGAGCTTGGGATCTGTGTTTTGGAACGGTCCAGTCATAGCCCAGATCTAAATCCTGTCAAAAACCTGTGGAATGGTTACTATATCGCATTAAATGTAGTAAAACTACATAGCTTGTGGTTTGTAGACTTTTTATATCCACTGTATGTGCATGTGATTCTGGAAAAGATTGTAAGTCTTGCTGGAGGTTGGAGAGTCTCAAAATCCTCATCCTGAAGCTAAGTGAAGTCAGAGCCAGTTGGATTTAAAGGTTGACGCCACAAGCTAAAAGGTATATCCATAGACAAGGATGAGAACAGAAGTCAGAAACCATATACAGGTGAGGAAATGATCAGGGCATGAACAGGACAGAAGCTGGAGAAACGTGAATCAGAATGCACAGATATGGGTCTCTATTAGCTCATTAGTCCTTCATTTGAGTAATGGGGCATTTTTGTATAAGATGTATACCATGAAGTAGCAGTGTAGACCAAACAACAAAATGGCGGGAGCATGTGGCCTTTACTGTCATGTAGGGGGGAGTGACAGTCAGATATGAAGCCATAGAGTAAAGAAAGGCCACATTTAAATTAATATGGACATGTAGTGGTGCTTATACAGCGCTGTGTGATGCATTTACTACATTCACTCATCTTCTGTAACTGCTAATCCAGGCCAGGGTCACTGAGTTAAATGACAGACAATATTTATAGAACATATTTTGAAAGTATGTTAGAAAATATCATTGGCAGGTACAAACAAGAATAATAACTGTCGGAGTGACCTAGGTTGGTAATAATTCCTTTGGAAGTGGGCGGGAGTGGGATTTAAAAAAAGAACGTTCCATGCACACCTAGCAGGTGGCTTGTTCAAAGGCACTTGGATGTCTTTGCACATTCCTGAGGTTAATGATATAATTTCATATCACTTGCTACAACATGCCAAATGTGATTTTATTTATTTTGATAGTCTGCTTTCCAGTGTTTATTTCAGCATTTAGTTGTATGAAATACGATTGCAACATACATATGGAAACAACTATATTGATTAAAATAAAGCTTTAATTAAATTTTACATTGGCTAAATGGGACGTATTTGAGTTTTACAGCACTCTACACTCTATACTCCATAACTCTATTTATTGGCAGCAACATCTAGGTGAAGCACCTCTAATTCATCTTCACTGAAACGCATCGTTTCCCCTTCCTCGTTTACTTCTATTCTTGACTCTTCCTTGCATCTTGATAGCTCACTAAATACTTTCTTTTTATTGGCGCACTATCATAAGACCTGCGTAAAATAGGGTGTTTAGTGTAAATTAGACGTATATGAGGGTACATTAGGGCGTGTTGTATGTGTGTCATATACATAAGGTAAAAGTGAGACACATCTGAGATGGATTCATCATTTGTGCTCAAATCACTGCTTGTTTTGCAGTTTCATAATTCAGATGCAGATTTGTTCTTGTCATTTCATGCACTCATGACAGTACACAGATGTACAGAGAAACTCTGGTACATGTGTTGAAAGGATACAGAATGACCCTACTGTGAATATGAGGTGTGGGATGAGCCCAGGACTGTGTTGGTCATTACAGCAGCAGTTCTTAGGACGGGCAAGTCTTTAGGGTATCCACAGCAGTAAGTGTATCAGGATGTGGCACCGGCATCGTCAACACACAGAAATGATAAGATATGATAAGAGAGAGGCATGTAATGATATATCGTGCAACAATAAATTGCGATACAAATTAATGACGATTCGAATCGTTCAAACAAAAAATGAATCACGATTATTACCAGGCGATTATTACGATTATTCCTTCATTTTTCCTAGCTGTAATTGTGTTTAGACAGCAGAGGGCGCAATAATGTACAATAGTGGCAATACTCGTGACTTCACTGTAAGCAGAAGTAACACAGCTTTAATGCCGTGAAAACACACCAAAAACAGATCTAAAATGGGGAAGAGCTGATGTGCAATTGACTGTACAAATAGATTTAACAAGAAATCAGAGCTCTCTTTTTACAGACTGCTGAAAGATAAAGAAAGGAGAAGAAAATGAAGGTGGTAGAAATGTTCATAAAAGTTTATTAAGAAAAGGCCTATTTGTTATTAACTTTTTTTTCATTTTTAATAAAAGGAATATTTTAGTTAATAGACTATTATATCTTACTCTGACCTTTACAAATGTGGGTAAATAATTATTGTTGGGTGTTAAGAAAACAAAATGAGTTTTTTTTTTTTTTTAATTAACAAAAGGAATATTTAAGTTGATAAAGAATAGGAAAAATAAATGTTGCAATAATGTTTTCGGATAATAAAATTGATAAATATTTTAAATAATTATTGTCGGCTATTAAGAAAATGAAACAAAAGTTTTATATTGAAGTTGATGAAGAATAGGATAATAAATGTTGCTTTTTTTTGGTAATATAATTTTCATTTAATCTTTTTTCAAAAATATTGTGGGTAAATCGAATCTTGAACCCAGTATCGTGAGTTGAATCGAATCAAATCGTGAATTGGGTCAAACGTTACATGCCTAATAAGAGCATGCAGTGCTGTATAAAGATGGAAAATATATTGTGATCACACCGTTAAAATGTAACGGTGAATGATGATGATAATAATAATATCTCTTTGAACTTGCAGCACTGTTGATCTTTTTGTTCTGAATGATTGATTATATTTAGAGTTGTTTTGATGGAAGATGATGTTGGGATTCAGTATTGTGTACACAGCTTGATTTTAATTTAAAAATGTGTTAGCTTTAAGGAATGGTAGACTATGCCTTCTTCACCAGGACTGACACATCGTTTAATGAGACTGACAGGAGCAGAGAAGTGTGGAGGTAGAGAGAGTGACCGATCGAGAGAGAAAAGTGCAGGAAATTCATTTGATTTGATCTATAACTGTAATAAAAAAGAGACTTGCCTAGATCTATTCAGTTCTGCCCGTCTCATAATGAGTTACTTTTCATGAAGTAGTTCATTGTACTCCCGTCCAGGGTGTGTTCCCACCTTGCACCGAGTATTCCCGGGATAGGTTGTGGATCCGCCTTGACCAGGATTAGTCAATTAATGAAGCTGAAAGAATTTATTAGATTGTTGCAAATATGTAAAGTGGTCAGTTAAAATTTTCACACCCCTAATTGCCACTTTAAAAAAAAAAAAGACCAAACAGACGATGTTGTACTACACAAGCCTAACACCAGGGGGAACCATTGAATCATCCTTTATTATCTGTATCTCCTTATAAATGAGGGGAAAACACTAAAAAATGTAAAAGATGACCGACTGCGGTGTATGAGAATGAGATAACATACAGAAAATGAATTCTTTATTGTTCTAGTACTGACCTCACTGTCTTTTTTTGACACTAATCCCATAATCTTCCTCCAGTCTCTTTCCTTCTATGCCCCCCCCCCCCCCCCCCCCCCGCTCTCTCTCTTTTCCACTTCAAACGCATAGTCACATGCACACTCACCCACACATGCTTCTGTTAATAATTGTCAGGTTGCTTTAAAGCAGACCACTAATCACCTTTCACATGTTGTACTAGTATAAATTTTACATTAAACCATCTATACTGTTTGCTAATTGGACAATAAAGGCCCAGCCACATTAATGACAGATAAGTGTAAAACTTTGAAAGATTTGGCCTGCCTTATATACACTTCACAGTACTGTTTAGTCTTAAGAAGAAAGATCAAACGTCTTTGTCAGAGCTGACCCAGAACGTCCTGTTACCGTACAGTGCTCTTAAGAAGGTCCGGGGGCGCGGGATCTTAGATTTGGTCACATGAAATTAAATCGCTGTATTTTTTTAAGCACCAGCAGCATCACATGAGGATTTGTCTCTTTGCTTTTTTCAAATGAGATGAACGATGTAGTCAGTACCGTTTCCCTTTAAAATAAAGCCCACACATATACACGCAGAAGCACAACCTGCCCCCAGGAGCGAAACCCACAGTTCAAGTACATTTCAGAATGGAGGATTTTGCATTCAAACAGTATAAAATCTTAAAAGGTCACAGTTTACAATTATTCGGATGACAAGATTTGTTTACGAGACATGAAAAACATGCCACGGGTTGAAAGTGAAACCCACGTGACTGTTGTACTGGTGAGGAATGAAAAGCAGTTTGCATGCGTTTGACTGGCGGAGTCGTATTACAGCAGGTCGTAAACACTGCTTCATCAGCCGCAACACTGCTTAAACACCTTTGGAGTAAACGATCCAATCTGTCTCTGACAGCAGGATGGGAAATTTGATGGATTATCTTTCTGCAGAGTGGTTCTTATCAGCAGCCTCTTTTGTGTTTTGACATGTATATGGCATTAGATGGCATCCCCTCTTCTCCAGGGTGAAGGGTCAGGATGCAGATTCTGTTTTGACAGACAAGGGCAGCATGTATCATCCACTTCTGAAACACTTGGACCAAACATGCCAATCTCTCTTGTATGAATCAATCTCTCAGTGACAACTGAAGGACAAACAAATGGTTCTAACAACTGTTTATGTGGAAAAAGTTCATTGTTTTCTTTAAGCTTTATAGCTGTGTACTAGTTTTCAAAAAGCGCACACTGATATGATTTTTTTTTTCCCTCCAATCACACCTCTGGTTGTCTGTTTTCTTCTTTTAATTGACTCGGCTCCAGCTGGCATCGGAGCAGCCGTAATTGGTTTGAAGCGAGAGACGGAGGTGCGTGGAGATGAGTACTGAAACTCCTGAGGTTACGTGTGTGTGTGTGTGTGTGTGTGTGTGTGTGTATGCGCATATTGGTGCGTGTGTGGGTGGAAATAGTGCAGCTGCTTATGCTACACGCTGGAACATCTGTTCTGAACCAGATCACAGTGCTGCCTCAGTGGCTCATCCTCTCCATGCCAGCAAAGGTGACTAAATCCCACTGCAGCCTCTCACCAGTGCCACACACTACTCTGCTCACCCCTTGCTGCTTACACATGTTTTACAGGTTTTAAGTAACCAGCAATGACGGCATGAGTGCAAATCGTTCACATGAATTCTGTTCAAATCAGAGTTGTTGCCTTTTTACAAAGTACTTTACATACTGTGCTTTGGGAATGACATTTTGTTTACTCAGAATTGTTTGGTAGCTTCTCACTTTAAAGAAATAAATAAAAACATATAGGCTTATGTTGTATACCATGTATACATGTTGTATGCTAGATTTGTAACACATCATGCTATCTAGCGAGTCATCCAAGTTTATTCTTGGGTTGAGTTACGTATTAAATTGAACTGCTTAAACTAAAGTTAACAAGTACAGAAAATGTTAGCTACAGAACTGGCTGTTCAGTAAGAAGTAAAACATGACGGGGCATGCTGTTGTAGGCAAATAACGAATGACGATGTGGTGTGCAGCCCAATGTGAAGCAGAGTTACTGCTAAGTTGATTATTTTCCAATATCAGCATGACCAGGCATGTTTTATTCCTCTTATACCACAGCAGTTTGCCAAAGATTACGATTTCTAATTTATTACTGAATAAGAAGACTAATCAACACCTTCTATACACCTTCTGTATTTATATTTGCATATTTGCAAACTATTATTACATTCTATATTTGCTGTAGAAAAACTAGAGCTGCAGTTCTGCCTGCCGGGTCGTAACATTTTTTATGCAATTTTCATTCAGTGATGAGATTTATGGAATTGGAAGAATGTATGGGATACTGCCTTCAAATTTTGGCAAAGCAGGGAACTTTTTTAGAAACTGTCTTACCCTGCTGAAAAGAAAAGGAATTATTTTTTTTTTATTTTTTTTATTTTTTTTAAATATAGCTGTGTACAATGTCTGACGATTGCTGCTGCTGCTGCTCAGGGCACAAAAACTTGTTTCAGAGTGACAGTTGCTGTAGTAAGTCACTCATTTAGGCGACAGTGGCTTAATGTAGATCATACGTCCTACTGAATGTGATGCAAAGCAAGCAAGTGAAAGCTATTGAGTTACTCAAGCATCCCTTACAGTGTGGCCTGTGTGTGAGGTGTCAGGCAATTGTGGCCATGGCGGAGGCAGGGAAAGGAACTGCAGCTGTAGTCAAGGCTAAGTGCGGTTTGAGAAGCACCCCGTCTTTATTGTGGTCAAACCTTAGAGCAGCAAGGTGCCGCATGTGTGACGCCTGAGAATCTAGCCTCAACTCTTCCCCTTCTTAATCGCTGTGTTTATTAAAGTATGCAAGGCAAGAAATGATCCCAGTTTGGCATTGTTTTTCTGGCAGGTTTTATACACACGATCCCTGCACGCGCGCGCGTGCACACACACACACACACACACACACACACACACACACACACTCTCTTTCTGTCTTTCTCGTGCTCTCAATCTCTGTTTCTCACACATGGCCCTGTTTTGGAGACACTTGAGACACTCCTTGTGAAGTGTCTCCAAAACCCAGCCCTTTCTCTTTGTTCCTCCTCGTGATCTTAATGCCTGTTGACGGGGCTTCTGAGATCAAGTTTGTTGGGAGTTTCCCAGTGCTTGGAAGTGCTCTACTGGTTTAGGAGACATTCTTGATGCTCTTAAAGCCGGAATAGGGAATACCCATCAGTGGGTAGGTCTTGGTGTATCCGAATAACTCTGAACCTCAGGGTTATATTTGGAAGCACAGGGAAGAATAGCTGTAGAATTGGCTTGCTGAAAGAAAGACAGAAGGAGAGTGAGAAGGTTGGGTGTCTTAACTCAATCTCTGTCTTTTTTTTTCTTCCCACCTCTGTTTTGCAGTGATATTCAAAGCAAGCATATGTACCATCATATCATGTTAGTGAGAATAATAATTATCAGGAATAATGTGGTAATAATAGTGGGCCTTGTCTTGCCAGTACTGACATAATTTCCTTTCTGATCAGCGGTAAGTTTCTTTCCCCCGTTTTTTTTTTTTTTTAAAATGTCTGTGCTACTGCCAGGGCAACCATTAAAGTAAAGTCACCATCATCTCGCCACTCTGTCATCTCACGGACCGGCGTATTTTTTTTTTTTCTCAGACGCTCACACTCGAACGGGAAAACACAGACACATGCAGGAGGGGAAATGTCTGGAACCACTAATAATGGGGTGTGCGTCGCAATTTCCAGAGGACGGTTCAACTTAATGAACAATCAAATAAAGGATTTGTAATTACAGGCTACTGAGAGGGAAGGAATCTGAGGTTGCCTTTGGTTGTGAGAAAAAGAGCTATGGAATTATCTGTCTTTCATAGAGGTGGCCTGCAAATCCTGGGGCCCTCACACAGGGAGGTTGTGAGAGCGTGTGTGTGTGTGTGTGTGTGTGTGTGTGTGCTGTTCCACAGACATTTCCCTTTCGGTACATGTCCAGGTCTTTGGCCATCCCCTTTTCCAGCTGTGCTGTGAGCAGTGTAAGGCAAACAGCTGCCGTGGGCATTTTGGTTTCCTTTTAGTCAAATGCTTACTTTTAAGTAATTAGTCTGGAGTTCAGGCTCACTTGATCTTCAGCCCTTTGCTGTAGTGACTCAATAATTGATTGCTTGAAGGGGTTCAGGGGAGGAATTTCAGTCTACAGAACTTTCAGTTTATTCAAGGCTGAAATCCAGGCTGCCTTGGGGCTGCTAGGCATGTTATGTTAGCTGTTGTGCTTTATCCTGCACATGAATTGCTTCATGATGCTTTATTTTATAGTCATGTATCGGTGTTTACACACAGTATCTAGCTTTTAAAGGGAAATGCAAACATTCTACATCCTGTACCATTTGCCATGTGAATCTGGCAGTGGCATTATGGTAGCTGACCTGCCGGCCCTTCCAACCTTCGATGAGTGTGAAAGCAGAAGCGGTCTTGGCCGAAATGAAGACCCTTATCTCTTCATTGCTGCAGGGGCTGCCTTTTTCCCTTTTCACCGCCTAAGGGCCCTGGATAGCCTCTCCTTCTCTTGCACTTCTGCTTTTCCACTCTCCGGTCTTGCTGATGACATTTGCATGAGTTCTTGCTGCTGTTCTCGCTGTTGGTGGAAACTGTGTCTGTGTTAAAACCATAGTTAAACCAAACCATGCTAATGTGGCTAACCATGACTGGAATACAGCGCCTTGCATATAATGTCATGGTATAGTATGACATAAATTCGTTGGTGGCTTTATTATAGTGTTATTTAAATTGTTTAAATTGCCACTTAAAATGACAGTTCTAAATTCAAAACTCCCTTTATGATATTGTAATATCTAGGGCGCTGCAGCAGCACTGGTATGCTGCCTGTCTTCTGAAACCCAGATATGAGGTTATAAGGTTTTAACCTTCTGTTCTGCTGTCTGCTGTGCTCCTTCCTACCAAATCCTCTGCTATTAGATTTATATCGATATAGGCTTGTATTATGTCCTTAGAAAGAACAGCGGTCTATTGTGGGAGAGGATGTGACCGGAGGAAGGGGGATTTACTTTGAAATGAAGCAATACATACTGTGGATCAGAATATTGTAATCAGTTCATGAGGAAATTCATTCCAGCTTCCATCAGTACTGGTTTTTCAATTATTCTTAACCATCAATATGTTGTAAAGAAACATTCTCTGTACATTTCTCATTCACCATTCAAAGGGCTTTTTTGTGAAGATTTGTTATTCAGTCCAGCCAGCCATTATTTTAGTTCACATGCTGAAAAAAGGGATTGTATCAGCATCATGTTACATGATGAATGAAATCTCTCCTTCACTGTTCCAGCATCGGTGGTTGTCAGTGTTCAGGCAGGCACTGGTGTGTTTGAACATCTGAAAGAGAGCTTGCCTGGAAGTAAAGCTTTGCTCTTTTGGTTGTAGTAGCTTCAACTGTCACCTTCCACTGATGAAAGTCTGGGTCTACTGCCCTTTACCCACAGCTTTCAGATCTAATAAGAAGTCGAGAAAATATATCGCGCCACTTGCAGGCATTATTTTCCAGCTATCAATCAAAACCCTCTTTAACGACCAGGTGATTTCCAGTAGGGCTCAAGAAAAAAAGGTTTTAGCACATTTTGTTGGTCCTGTGCCTCTCATGAACTTTGACAGCTTCCAAAGTGAAAAATAAGCCTTGTAGATAACATTCACAAGGATATTTTTTATACAGGTCTTAGTGATGCCTGATACTTCTGCTGAAGTGGTGGAATTTTAGCCCTTAAACTACATGGTGCTGAGTGTGTATTTGTGTGTGGCTGTCTTCTTATTGGAGTGTTATTGATTCAAGATTCATTAGAAGATCAGACTAATTTTACGAGCATACTCTGTTTTTCTCCTTTAATCTGCTTTCATTTGTTTGCTCAAAGCCTGCTTGTACGAAGCTTCTAATGACATATGGCACAGATTCCGGTTGTTCCTGTTCTCCCCAGCGTGTACTGCTGAGCTCAGCAAATTGACAGCCTCTGTCATAAAAATCAAGATCATCCAACCTGGATTCTGGGACAAGCTCTTTGTTTTTATACAGCACCTGTGGGTCAAATGCTCAAAATGTTTCAAATCTCGGGTATAAACAGCTATGAGAGGGGGGAAAAGCTGACTTTAGCTCTTTTGAGGTAATGCTGCATACTGCCTTCCACTCTGTCTTCAAGCTGTACATCTGTTTAATACCCACCCCTTCTGCTATTTTCAGCCTCCCATCAGTCCCATGAATGGGTCTGAAGAGAGCCATATTGGAATCAGTGCTGTTGTCTTTTTTGTCAATATTACCAAGAAGCTTCTGACTCCCACAGTTTCTCCTTTACAGTCTCATCAATACAGGTCATCAGGGTCACCGGAGCTGCTGACTCTGGCCTGAGGTCAAGAGGCCACTCTGGTATTAATCAGAGGAGACCGTTCTGACAATCTCAATTGTTTCATGTTATCTGTCCACCCGGTGTCATCAGTTAACAGACAGATAACGTTTGACTGCTCTCGGTTGCACCACTGCACCACTTTATATGGGTCAGGCAATGAATAACGCTGCTCAATGTTTAAAGCAGCAGATATTCGACTCCAGCTCTGAAATGGTGGTATGTGAACAGCCTTTGGCCCCAAACACAAGGCCCATGGAATGTTTAGATTAAAGTGCCGAGAATTTATCCGGCATCTTTGCAAGGCATGCAGGCTTCAGTACAACTAAATACTTAACCTACATTCAGAAGCCATGGCCTAATGGTTAGAGAAGCAGTTTTGGGACCAAAAGGTTGCTGAATGGCTGAAGTGCCCTTGAGGAAGGCACCTATGGCACCCAGCTGCTCCCCAGGCTGCTCTGGGTACGTTGTATGTCGCTCTGGATAAGACCGTCTGCTAAATGCCAGTAGTGTAACGTAACGTAATGTAAGATATTAGTCCAGGCCATGTCCTGGTTTCCTTGAAGATACTCCCCCCTAAAAGAAACCGAAAGGGGGAGTACAACATGCAGAGGAAATGCCTGATACTGTAGTTCACTCACAGTTGAGTTTATAAAGGGACAATTATATACGAGGCATGGCTACACCATTACGAGCACTAGACTTTTGTTCACCCAAAACCACTTCTTGGTCTCCTGTTGACCTTCAGGAAACCGCACATGGCATTTCAAAAATGCAATGTTTAGTGTTTTTCCATTTGCAGATTAAGTCTAGCAGGTCGTTTGCACAGTAGGTTGCATGCATTTCTCTCAATCTTTTTTTTTTAACTCCAGAATGAGACTATCCATCTATCCATTATCTATACCTCTTATCAGTCAGGGTCGTGGGGGAAGCTGGAGCCAGTCCCAGCTGACTTTGGGCGAGAGGCGGGGTACACCCTGGGCAGGTCACCAATCTGTCACAGGGCTAACACAGAGATACACAAGCATTCAAACTCACATTCACAACTAATCTGCAATTGGACTGTGGGAGGAAACTGGAGCACCCGGAGGAAACCCACGCAGGTGGAGGGAGAACATGCAAACTCCACACAGAAAAGCCCTAGTAGGGTTGGGATCTGAAACTCAGTTCCAAATTAGAACCGAATCCAAAATGCCAGGTACCACCGGGTACCCTTAAAAAAACAAAAACAAAAAAACATTCGGTTCTGCTTATCGATTCTATGATAGCCCTTTATTATTGCAAACAAAGGCTACATATCTGCAAGGACGTAGGTAGCTATCTGCCAGGACCGGTCTATGTGATTTACGTCATGCATCAACACAACAGCATGTCCATTTGTTTTGATACGAGCTTGCATGCACGGCTAATGACAACAGTGTAAAAGGTAAACTGCGGTAAATGGTCAAAAGTTGTTTGTTATCTGAACCACAGCCTCGTTTCATTTGGCCCGTGTGAACTTACGGAAAATAATACAGAAATGGCCCATAGAACACCACTGCTCAAAATTTTCACGTGATCCAGAATTCACAGCAGATCTGTAGTGTAGCGACTGCCATTGTACACTGCGCATGAGCTTACCTTATAGTGCTTAATTACGGAGCCCCGATCATGACACGAAAAGAAAAAAATATATATCATGGCCATGTTTTACTAATTTGTCCCCACGATATCTATTCATTCCCTCGTTGTAGTTAAATCGTGGGCATGTTTAAAAGGAGGGAACAATTTTATATATGTGTGTGTGTGTGTGTGTGTGTGTATGTGTGTGTGTATATATATATATATATAT
>JAOTRR010000010.1:12088462-12100268 GCA_028570945.1 Gogo arcuatus
TATATAGAGAGAGAGAGAGAGAGAGAGAGAGAGGTACAGAAACTTGTTTCACTGGTGTTAGACAACATTTTCATTTACAAGTTCTGGTGTCCATGCTGTCAAGTAAATTTTGAGGTGAAAGAACCCTAAACTAAAATAGTTTAGTGCTGAAGTAGTGTGTGTCAAGTGTAAACTAGATGTTATTGTGCAAAGGGGACAAAGCTAACCTTGGCTTTACAACATTTTTCATTAAGACACTGCTCTGAAGGTTTTTCTTTCCTATTTCCAGTGCCTGTGTAAAAACTCCACAACATGTATGCCTGGCTCTTATCTTCTGCTGATCGTACAGTAATATCAGAAAACACATCGCAGTTAAAGAAAGATTCAAGAGTCTCTCGCCAGTTCTTCTCTAGCCAAAGCTGTGGGTGATAGGCCCAAGTGTTGCCATGGCAACATGATAGGACTTTTTTTCCCCTCTCCTTTCTGTAATGTGATGTGTCTTATTGGGTTCACTTAGAAATAATGTTGTCTCTGCTATTTTATTTTGTGCATCGTTAACCACTTTTGACCCCCACTTTTTTGTCTTTTGTGCAGAGAGGGCTTCCACAAACACCTCATACTTGCACCAAACAGAGCGAGAGCAGCTGCATGGATTTAATAAAGTCCTTTGTTGTTTTCTCTTTCTTTCCCATTAGTCCCATCTCAACAGTTTCATTTGGCTTTTTTTTTTAAAAATGCAACAGCCTCTTTCCATGGAGCTGGTATGGGTGTATTTCAATACCATGTATGAGACAGTGTATTGTCACTGAACCTTGAATTTGAACTACTTATGTTGCATGTCTTCAGTTTCAGCAAATATTAGTATGGATACTGTGCTTTCCTACCAAGGACCAACCAGTGATGGACGGCCCAGATTTACTTGTCAGAATTTCTTTTAACACACAAGCTGTCATGCAGCTGCCCCGGTGCCCTTTATGTCTCTGTGGCTGGCCCTGAGATATGACAGTTCAGCCACGGTTCTGTTTTTTACGCCGGCTATAGAAGTGTTAGCTGGATGGATTTTTTTTAGCACACAAGCTAAAGTACTATATTGCTTGTTGATCTGTGTTTCACACAGCCACTGCACTACTGAGGTTTGTATAAAGGAGGAGACTTGTAGCTGGCTAGAGGTTCGGGCACCACTCCGCTCCCCCCGGTCAAAGATACAGCATTGTGCCCCTTAAGCCTTAGCAGACACACAATCAATACTAGAAATGATGGCTTCTATGGCAAATGCTGCCCTGCCAGCCGAGCTCAGGAAGGGCTTAGCTCCTCAATGGGCAAGCGGTTCTGCCCGATCAAGCCACAATGCTGACGATCAAGCGTGCAAGAGAGGGCACTGCTGGAAGGCCAGATGTCAGGCCTGTGAGCTTGATCCATAAAGGACTTTGCCAGCATAGATGGGTGGCCTTATCTATCCAATTAGAGCCCAGCGGTGGAGACTCGCTGTCTGCTGTGAGCTGTTTATTTTAGTAGACTACATGGAGGCTACCTCGCATACACTGCTTTTCCACACATGTGTATCAGTGAGGAAAAGATTGTCTGCATTGAATTCTAAAGAACCTGGATAAAAGCTGGACAGAGGGCTCCAAAAGTCTGAGGTCACTTGCGAAAATGCAGCAACAACTTGAGTGAAAAGTAGAATCTTATGTGAATTTCAGAATTTCTTCAGTATTTGGTGTGCCCAAAGTTTGCATGCACTCAGGCTGGCTTAGACTCAAGTTTGTATAAAACCTGATCCATGATGGAGCAAATCCATAGGAGTGTCACCTGAACACGTGCTTTAATTGAAGGGATAAGACTCAAGGAAAATGAAAACCTTCATACAGAGGAATTCACATAGTCAGTGTCAAATTTAAATTTGTTTAAATTTAAAGTGTCCTCGAAATAATGTGGAGTCTTGAATATTTGAGATATTGAAGATTTTCTTTCTTTGTAAAACTTTGTTTAGTTTATTAAAAAAAAAAAAAAAAAGTAATTCCCCGATTTTCAGTGTGGTCTCAGACTTTTGGACCCCACTGGTATATACAGTTTACACAACTCCTGATTTTCCTGTTTTCCAGCTCAAACGTAGAAACTGCATTTTCTGTCAAGTTCAATGACATGGTCTTATGGCTCAGAGGAAGGAAAATGTGGGCATTTTGAACCCAGGGAATAGAAAGTGAGAAAGTAATAGTAAGCTAAGAGAGTGCTGTTTGTGTTCCCCAAAACCTGGAAACACTTGTCTTGGCAGATGGCTCTAATCCATCAGTAGGGCCTCTGGAGAACCATACAGAGAGTGTGAAAAAACGAAGAAATATCAGCAACTTTTTAATTTGACCTAAATCCTGGTGTAACTGAGGGTGTACTGTGTCTTGCCCCATGTTGGCACCCAGGGAGAACGCTATATGGAGGCAGTTCTTATATCAGATCATTCTTACTTTCAAAGATGATGGGCTGTCTCATTCCTTCTTTCTTTGCTATAAAGGAGAGCATGTTCTCATTAAGGCTTTTCTAAGAATTCCCTATTCTCTCTCAAGTGCACTAAGACGTCTGTACAAAACTAGAGGTATAAGGCTGAAAGCCAGCTCCACAGATCCTCCCTGCTGCCTTGCTTTTACGTGTGAGAAATCTACTGATAATAGTGCAGGGGATCTCATTTGGGCAATTTATGGCACACAACTACACCCTGTTGCATTCCTGAGCTTTGTCTCACAGTGCAGTTGGGAGCAATTAGTTTCTGACCCATTCAGTCAACAAAATCTCCTGAGCAAAGAAAGAATATTTCTTGAAATATAAAACACAGGTTTTGTAGGTTTAAAATCTGCAGATAAACTGTCATTTGTTAAACTTGTTTGTGCTTGGTTGAGCTAAATTCCATAAATTCATCAAAGCTGTTTCCAGAATGTTCTACATAATGTCTACAGCAATGGGTATGTATATTACTGTCTTAAGTATGGGTACAGGGTTGTGTATGTGTTTGATGGCAGGGCAGGACTGATTGATGCTGATCATCGAGTTCACAGCTGTGCTTTCCTTTTGGGTTCCATCTCAAGAGAAGCAGGAGTGTGTGTGTGTGTGTGTGTGTCATGGCAGCACACTTCAAACAGTGTATTAGACCATCCTTTCATCCTCTTCTTCTGCTCTGTGTTTTGTTTTACACCAGTGTTACATCACAGTCAGCTGCTTTTGAACTAGAATGATGCTGATAATTGGTTGTACAGTACAGTGGATCACAAGTCTGTGATTTGTTTAGCGATTCTGGTGTTAATTTGTTGGTTGATGCTGTATTTTTGTTATTCTCACTAGTGCAGTAACAAGTGTTTAATAGTGTCTTTTTCTCATTCACTATTTCTCAGTATTATATTAATGAGAAACGTAGCGGAATTCAGTTATATAATGCACTTGTGCTGAATTGAGGGGCGTGGCTGGAAACCAACTCCGTCTGGTTAATTAGCAATCTACAAGATGACAACTACAATGGTGTTGACAGCAGTATCTGCATGAAAGCTGAAGCTTTGGAACCTGACCTGTTTAAGCAGAGGAGGAGGTGAGAGAGCTGAAAAGACTATAAAAGACTAAAGCACTGCTGCATCGCTCGCTTTAGGCAGCGATCCAACTCAGGATTTCATTATAAAATAAATGCTGGACACAAGTGAATATCACATATCATTATAGATAGTACAAATATCACTATCATTAAATTATAAATGATTGATAGTATTTTCACTCTAGTATATACACTATATGGCCAAAAGTATGTGGACACCTGAGCATCACACCCATATGTGGTTCTTCCTCAAACTGTTGCCACAAAGTTGGAAGCACACGATTGTATGCAATGTCTTTGTATGCTGTTGCATTACACTTTCCTTTCACTGGAGCTAAGAGGCCCAAACCTGTTCCAGCATGACACCTTTCTCAGAAGAGTGGACGTTATTATAACAGCAAATGGGGACTAAATCTGGAACGGGATGTTCAACAAGTACATATGGGTGTGATGGTGTGTGCATATGTGAATATTTAAAGTAAAAGCAGACAAATCTTCATTCTTGAAAAACTTTTTCCATTCAGTCTCAGTTCCCAGGAAGTCTGTTGTTGCCTTTGATTGTGTCCTGTTACCCTGGGGTACGAATATGAGGTTTCACACGTGTAAAATCACTTATTACCGTGAGGAAAGTCCAAAGACCTTTCAAGACAAGAGACAGATGGTTGTTGACCTGTACAAATCAGGTAATGGATATAAAAATACATAATTAGTTAAAAATACCAATTACACAGAAAACATTTGACTGCAACAGTTGGAAATTTGCCAAGAATGCAACCCATGAGCACGCTGCTGTCTCCCTCACAGTGAGTAAAGAGGTGAAGGAGAGGAAAAAGGACTCTAAGATGACAGTTTTAGGATTGCACAGTTTACTTCATTCTTGTAGTTGTCAAGTTTGAGAATCTACTGTTAAACACCCCTTTCATAATAGCAAGCTGTTTGGAAGTCCTTCCTGAGAACGTCTTACAAAACACAGCACCTGAACTACATCTGGTGTCATTAGAACTACATTAGAACTACATTGGCATTATAGGTTGTGCTTGGATGAAACCAAAAGTCACTGATAGCCTCTAAAATATATTCCATTGTAAAAGCATCATTGATGCATTGGGGCTGTTTTGTGTCTGGTCGTTAAGGGACTCTTGTGAAGATTGAAGGCATCATGAATTCTGCTAAGTACCAGCGTATTTCAGCGCAAAACCTGGTTGCCTCTGCAAGGAGGTTCAGCCTTGGCCATAGATTTGAACACTACTGAAGACCTGTGTAAAGAGGAAAGTCCACATGCACAAGCCTAAGAACATAAAGGAGCTTAAAATGATTTGCATGTAGGAGTGTATCAAGATCCCGCTACATGCTTCTCCAACATTGGAGAACAGGAAGAGACTAGTGTTAATGTCTTCAGGGAAGGTGTTTTTTCAAAATGTTTAATTGTGAGGATGCCGATCATTTCTGATCAACCAGTGTAGAAAAAAATGTACTACTTACAAAAACATTTTGTGTTTGAAAAGGAAAGATGTTTAAATAAAACTGTACAATATCCCTGTATCTTTGACCTCTGTCGTGCAAAACATGCACAGCACACGGGGAATTGAACGCGAAATAGTGTTTATTATATTGAAATACCTTTAAAAAAGGATTCACAATATTACCATGCACTTGTTGGTTTCTTTATTTCAGACTTCTCTTTACATTTTACTGTTTAATACTAACCAACAGCTCCAGAGCAGATGGCGGTCGTTTGAGCAGTATGAGAAGGCTTGTAAGTGTTTGCATTGCACTTGAAATTCATCTCGGTGGCAGCAGAGGGCCCTAAAAATGACAAACTGCTTCTTTAAAATTCTGCGCAATGAGAACAGATACAGGTATAATATTTGTGATAGTGTTCAGCATGAATATTTAATATTTAGAGTGTGGGCCAGAATGAACTAAATGATGCTGTGATTGTATAGCAGGTCGTCATGCTTGCTATTCAAAAGCTCACGGCGTAGTGGCAGGGGCGGGGCCTGGTGTGATTGATGGTCAGAGAGGAGCGCTTGGAGGAGAGCAGGCTGAACGGGCAGGAGCTGAAAGAGATTGGGAAGCTTTTCCATTCTTACAGTGACCTTTATTTCTGGCGCGTAAGAATCCACTGATCACACTCATGAGGGACAGCACATATTGAAAGATGTCTAGCACACTGGAAATAATCCTGTTGATACGTTTTCTTATATAAAGCTGCTTATATGGCTTCGCTTGAGGTGCTATAATTTTTAATCACAGAATCTGGCACCAGAGCACTGATTGCTGATCTGGTATTACCTGAGCTACCTGCAATTTTGACCATATGGTGGTGTAAAATGCACAGCAGTATAACAAGACAGGATTCTTTCTCCTTTAACATTTACTAGACATAACCAGTGATTAAGAATGATCCATAAAGAAATTATGTGATATTGGATGCTGGTATTGGGGCATTATTTTTTGAGTATGAGTAAATGAGTATAGTATAAGACCAATACTAAATATGAGTATTGTTAATGATGGCTCCTTAATCTAAACCCTCCTTGTAATTTTGCACTGCTTTCTTTGCCATTCTCAGATGTCATACTTCATATTGTTTAGATGCCACTGAGATTCCCCCTAGTGTTTTTGGATCTGGGAGCGGTCATATTTACTTCCACCCAATCAGGGTTTGCTGGGGGCTTACTTAATGAATTGCCAGCTCCAGTAAGAGTTCATGTCTCCTAATTAGGCATGTCTCCTCTATAAGCAGGAGGACCTAGGGTTGGACAGTATAGGGAGTTAAACCAGGTGGGACGGCTTCTGGGAGCCTTGACCTCTGCCTGAGCCGTATTATTAAGGTCTGATCCGTGCAGGGAGCTGAGAGAAAGGACAAGTAATGCTCCAGGAAAAGAAATGGTAACCCAGGTATACTCTGAGCGAATGAATCAGCTTGGCTCAAATTCAGAGATGTTATTGAGACAAGTATGCTAATATCAAAAAACCAGATGATAAGCGTACAGAGTGAGTATGAGTTGTGTGTTGACAGCATGTCGGCTTGCTTGGCTGGAAGTGAACTCACTAGATTGAGATGGAAGCAGTAAGAAGGTGACGTGAAAGGAAGTTGCTACGCAACACAGTGGCGTAGATGCAAACACTAGATTACACATGACTGGACATCTCAGCGGCTCTGAACAACTGAATAAAAACTGGACCTGTACAGAGCGCGTAAAGGATCTGTAGCCATTTAAATTTGAGCAAGCCTGTGGTTAACAACCGTCTCCAGGATTTTCTGGTAATGGCTCTTCCTGGCCATTGAAGACACAATGGATAATTTGGTGTTGGCCAAACAGGCGATCATCAGACCAGAGCAGCCACTTGCTTGGAGGGTTAATCCTTTCAGTGCCTATGTGACCCCACTCACTTTTTCATCACCTATGTCATTTTCATTATTGATAAGAACCCTGGTTAAAAAAAAAAATGCTTTTCCAAAACCAGGCTCTTTTTTTTGCTGAGTTCTCAGACTGCTGACTCCGAAGGGAAAGATCAACGGATGGATTAATTTGGGAAGATGATAGAGTCGAAGCAGCGTGAATCAGGCCATAATGAGTATGCATTCCTTTGACTCTAGCACTGAAGAATCAGCACGTGCCTCTCTCTAATAAGCGCCTTTCAAGATGCTTTCACTCATGCCGCCATCTCTTAGTCATGAAATATGCATGCTGCAAAGCCTCCACTCAGCTCCCACTGGACCGGCACAAGATAACTTCTTCCACCTGATCAATGCCCATGCAGTTGTAATATGCCTGTTTCAGAGGTGAGAGGGAAAGCAATTAGATTATAGGGCTAGATGTGATCTTTTCCCCAGCTACGCCTTTAGCGGGAAAGCTATTTGTTTAATAAATGCCTTCATGTAGTCTAGGGACACCCAATCATCCTGCTCCTTGTGTACAACTACTTTAGTTAAAGCACCAAATTAACAACTTTATACTCAAAGATAGATTGGTGCACTGGCATAACAAATATCCATTATTTTCCCTGATTAATAGGAGTATATCATGTTATTAGTTTTATATGTCATATTATAGCATTATGCTCTATTGTGTTTGCCTCATACAACTCGTAGTGCACCCTACTGTCTCAAAGTTGGAAATGGATCCTGGTTTGCTCAAGCTCACACTAATGGCAACATGCGGGTGTAATTTCTTTTAAAGGAAACCGGTTAATTAAAGCAAGCCATTTTATGACTCTCTCACATTATGGATAACCTAACAGTCTTTTCTTTCTTATTATTGCTGTATTTTTCGGACAGTATGCTTTCTCTCTCTTCTCACAAGTTCTAGTTTATTGCCTCTTTACAGACCAATTAGTTCAACAAAACGCAACCCAAAGCTCTTCTATTCCAGACTTTCCATTCAGAGGATCTACGCCACTCACTAATCTCCATGTTATTCTTTCATATACCACTTTGTCCTTTTCTAGGAGACGGGGGAGGTTATCCAGTGCCCAAAACTTTTCATTTTCTTTTCCTCCCCATGCTTATCTCTTCTTCGCTCCTTTGCCAGCCATAAATAAGCTCAACCTTTAGTACTACACTCCCGCCCTTCCCTCGTCTTTGAACTCCTGAGCTGTTTAGTCAAAGGGACCAGCTTGTACCTCAACTCGCATGCTTTTTAATGTAAGACCTAATACAAAGCAGGCGTGTAGAGATATACTCTCTGTATGCATGCTCAAAGGACAGTAATGAACTTCAACAAAGCCTGAGGCTTATATTAAATTCTTTAACCTGATATGTAAATACCCCCTTGTCATGGTTCTGAGAGAAGCAGCTCTCACAAAGGCACTACATGTATATGATTTTTTTCTGTTACTCACACAATTTTTTATTTTTTTACTTTTGGGACATACAGCAGCAGGATATACTGCCATTCTGCAAGAATGCACCTTCTGTCAGCTGCTGTAAAGATCCTAATATGCAAAACAGAAATAAAACGCTGTGTAAATATCCAGCAGCCTCATTAATTTTAACTGCAACCTGTTTTGGTGTAACAGAATACTTGCTCCTCTCGCTGTTGGCAATTTTCTTCGCCGCTAAAGGCACTTAAAAACAAACTTCACACCTCTGTTAAAAATTACACACTAGTGAAATTGACACCTGTTATATAAACCAGTAGGTATCAGGTGTTGGATTAGTTGGTGAAAAGCCTCTCCCTGTCCTAGAGCAGATAGCTGTCAATACTTTTTCACAAGGGCTGTCAGGAATCATTTGTGGATTGAAAAAGTATCAAATGTAGTCCTGTTTGTGCTTGATAAATATACATACTCTCTCACACGTGAACCTTGGATCCTCTAATTCTGAGTGAAAAGGGTGATTTATTTGTGGCGGTATCTTGAGAGTTTTGGCCAGAGAGGCATTTGCGGCATCATCGCGGAATTAAGTTCACCTCCAGAGAGCCGCAATTGTCGGCACCAAGAATAGTCAAGCTCCAAACTGAATTTTAATCTTGGACCTGTTAAGATGATATTTGTGTGCCTGTTACCGTAAAGATCAAGCGCTGCCTCTTTTGAGTCTTATTTTTAACTTCACACTAATTTAGAGCTGAATGCCAAGATAGACATCAGATATGCACTATATGGCCAAAAGTTTGACACCTGACCATCATACCCATACGTGTGTTTTGAACGTCCCGTTCCTCATTTAGTCCCTCTAGGCTGTTATAATAACCTCCACTCTTCTGGGAAGGCTTTTCACTAGATTTTGGAGCGTGGCTGTCAAGATTTTTGCCCAGTGGGGTTGAGAAAAAGAAACCACAAACAGTTCTTTCCTGAAGAAGTCTTAAAGGAACAGCTTTACCTCCGACTGTTACAGATCGCTGACACTGGAGACTCCTTACAAAAATGCGAAATAAACATCTCCTGAGAGAAGATTCATATCAACCTTATGAACAATGATGCATTTTTTTAACCTATTTATGTGGACTCTCAGCTATAGACGTTCCTGTGTAATTTCTTCCTTATAACATATTAGATTGAGGGGATTCGTAGAATTTGATTTGTCTTGCAAGCAGCATGATTGTCAGATCTGCTGTTATGAAAAGGAATCCACACCTTCTGACCAATCAGAATCGAGAATTCAACAGCACTGTGATGTAATACACGTTCATACACAGACACTTACCACTTACCAGAGAGTCATTATCTGTGCTAACACCAGGGAGACCACACAGCTCTTTCTCCCTCCTCCCCCCAATTCTCTCTCTCTTTCTGCGCCTATGTTTCTGTAGTGCGTACTGTGGCTCCTCTGTGCTGTGCTATTATTGATCTGGGTACAGATGAAACCTGACTGCTTTTTAACAGCCATGTTGATTTAAACAGCATGTTAGGCTCCATTCCATCGATATCCAGTGCAGATGAATGATTAAACACAGCTTTAGCAGGCTTGGCGCCTTCTTAAATAAAGCGTTTTCTTATAAGTAGCGACGCTTTGTAGATAAACAGACTGGTGTACTGTACAGTAATTGGGGCCACTGGTTGTTAGGGGAAGCAATGGAAAGGATTTAATCAAGCATCTCTATCATGGCTGGGGAACATTCGAATGACAGAATGCCTGACGTTAGATGAAATTTGATTTTGCAACCAGGAGGTTTCATTCCCATGAGTGGAGTGAAAGAGTAAGCCTCGGGAAAAGGGTATCGCTTTCAGAGTTTTCTTTGAACAGTAGAAGGTGCCGTGTTTATAGCATTAGCTTTCTCTTTCATCAGACTGATTTCAGTAAACGATGAGATCACAGCGTAATGACACTACTTCATTCACTAACTTTGTTAGCGCAGGCTAGAAGACGCAGCATTCATCAAAGACGCACAGGCTGTTTGTCATTTTATGAATTATTGATTTAACTGTTGAATTTTAAACGATGGGCTGTGCCATGCTGTAGCATCCATCTTTCATCTAAGCAGAATATGTGAAGAGTGAGCAGAAGAATGTGGAAAGAATGTAATTAAAAATAAGCTTTGTATGTTTGTTTATGTAAATCTCATATCTATGAAATGACAGAAACAATAAGTAATCTCATCTATACATGCCACACATTGGTTCCTGGAACCTGTGGTGTCATGTGTGGTCAGTGGAAGTTCACTGCTCGGTTTGTACATCTCTGATTGTGCTGTTTAGATGGTTCTTGCCCTCCAGCTAAAATCAGTCAGCGTGACAAACCAGCATGTATACTCAGGCAGCTCTTATTGAGTTAGCAGGATATTCAGGGGGTGAAGGCGCTGTAGAACAAAGCCTAATGCTTTGTTAAATCCAATTGCCTGGAGGTCATTTGTGGGCCCTGCGGCTGGCGCTGGTGATCTCTGTGTAAGGTCAGTGTATATCTAATAACGGGAGACAGTTGCGTAGTGCTTTTATACACCGACTCCATCCCTTGTGGCCCATTCAATTGAGAGTATATCTTCTCCTGCTTGACCAGACCCTACACATCCAGGAATGGACCCTATTCCCATCAGACCTGCCCCAAAAGGATTTCCTGACCCACAGCTGGAGCTTACTGCCCATCTGACCCATTCATTCCCCATGGGGGATTTACCCGTGAAGCAATGGGGTATCCAAAATATCAATCCATCTTCATCAGAAGGAGAGAGTTCAATAGTAAGCCATTTTGGGTGTAAAGAGAGAAAAGGTTTAGCAGATGTGTCTCAGAAAGGGGCAGGAACGACTGTGAGACTGCGAACAGGAGTAGTGAGAGGAGAGTGCTCTCTGCAGATAGAGCAACTGTGGCTAGGAGACATAGTCCCTTCATTTTCACAGGCTCACAAGTAATTGGACAATTGACTGATAAGCGGTTTCATGGCCAGGTGTGACCTGTTTCCTCGTTATTTCATGACAAATGAATGAGATAAAAGGGCTGGACTTGATTCCAAGTTTTGAATTGACATTTTGGCAGCTGTTCATGGGTGTTCTCAATATGCAGTCCAAAGAGGTGTCGATGCAAGTGAAGGAGGCCATCATTCGGCTGGGGGAAAAAAAAAAAAAACAGACCCAAACAAAACATACAGCAAAAGCAACCCAAGACAACTTTCATATCTTAAAGTAATGATGGATGTCGTTTCTCTTTACTTAGTTGAGTGGTTCCTGATATTATGTGGATTACTACAGTTGTGGAATAGGACTATTTACTTGTATTTTTATTATTTACTATTTACTGTTTGATCTCAAACGCAGTAAGAAGACAAGAAATTGCACTAATTAACTTTTGACGAGGCACACCTGTTAACTGAAAAGCAT
>JAOTRR010000010.1:12108846-12121854 GCA_028570945.1 Gogo arcuatus
TGTGTGTGTGTGTGTGTGTGTGTGTGTGTGTGTGTGTGTGTGAGAGAGAGTGAGTAGGCGGCGCTATGACCCAGCGGACTCCTCCTCTCCCTCCCGGTCCCTGTGGCCGAGCTGAGCTGAACAGAGCGCTATCGAGCGGAACTCATTACTGTCCTTAAGTCCACTTCGTGGCTGTTTGCGGGATGTCCTTCTAACTCTTCGAGCTGAAATTCCGAGGATTTATCTGTTTTTACTTTCTTTTTCCTCCCTCCGTCTTTCTGAGCCTGTCTGTGTCCTTGTGGCTCTCTCTCTCTCTCTCTCTCTCTCTCTCTCTCTCTCTCACTTCCACTCCCATCATTTTTTTCTGGGATCTTATGGAATTACGCATCATCTCTGGAATCCAAACTGAACACGGACTGCCGTTTTGTCGGGACATTTTCCCCCACAGAGTACCCGAAGTGCTGTATCACAATCCAACTCTTTTCCTTCCAGTTTGACAGATTAGATTAGAGATTTTACTGCCAGGAAATCTGTGCCATTTCGCTCTGCGCGCATGAAAATAACATCACTAAGACAGTAATCATTCAAAAAAGCGACGGAAAGTTTTCTTTCTCGGGTTTCAGCTCAGTGGAAAAAAATAGGAAAAGAAAAAAACTGCTGTGTGGTGGCGACTTTGGGTGCTGCACGTCTCGGCACACAGACTCGTGGGTGGTTGAAGGGGACAGCTCGCATCCCTGCTTCAGATCACACTGCAGATTACTGCGCTTCCGGGAAAAGGAGAGGAAAAGTTCACTGCGTTTGCGTTGAAACGCGCGGGATTAAAGCGCTGCCGCCGGCGCATTCCGCTGTGTTTCCGCTGAGAAAATGCTGCAACACTGAAGAAAAGTGCCGAGCCCCTAATATGACTTGTCGGCGCATTGAAACTAGCACCAATCTCACTCCTCTGCTTGCGTGATGTTTTGATGCTGCACATTTTTGGTTACAAATATGATGAAATGGCAGCCCCGGAAGAAGGTGAGATCATTTACATTATGTCTTTTCAAGTCTTCTGAAAGTTGTGCCAAACGCGCTGTGCCACAGTTCTGCATTTTGCGCATGTGGGCGGATTGGCACGGACAGCTTGCACTTCCGTTAATCGCCGTTATATGTATTGTTTTTATTAGTATTATTGTTGCCACTCTGAATAGCTATCAGTAATCTCCACCGTCATGTGTTGCCCAGTTCCAGTCAGGTGATTCGGTGAAATCCACTCCAGTCTGGATGTCTGGTTCACGTCCCACTTTTCCGACCTCAAACTTTCACTATCCGTGCAGTCAGAGATGCGCACAGCATCCACAGCCTGACGTTCAGCCTACTCTCCATTCTCATTTCTCCTCCTCGGATGCACCACTATGTAAACATCAACTGTGTAAAAGGCTTGTACATAAACCAGAGACCGTTATATGCTAACAATCTAACAATGCACGCATACATCACCTGACCACAGATAGGTTACTGATAGAAAATGCCACTATGCCTTTATAAGCATATTGGCCATGATTTTGCCCATACACTCAAGTCTTCATGTTAAAGCTTGTAGTTCTTTTTTGTTCCACATGGGGGCGAGAATGAAGTTGATTCATTTTTCTGGCATCTGAAAAAAATAGTTTAAAAAAAAAAAAATATCTTGATTAGTTTGCTCTGTGCTTTTAATTGGAGTGGGTATCAGCAGTTTTCTTTGAATTGATCAAAATTCAAAGGATTAAAGTAAAATGACAGATAGTAGGTTGCAAATAACAGCAACAAATTGTGAGTGAGTCATCTATGCAGCTGTAGTGCACCTCTTTTAAAAAGAAATCTGTAAACAGACCACTCTGGAGGATTATTACAACCAAAAACTCAGTCGGAGAGCCCCAGAACACACACGTTTCAGGAAATTGTCATTCAGAACGCCACCTCGGCTTCAAGGGACGTGACAAAAGCGAGGGACTGATAATAATTCCCAGCAAAAGACGGCTGCTGTTAAAACCCGGCAGGTGTCAGATTGCATTCTTTGTCAGAACCTCTTGATTACGATTTCCACCATTTCCCCCGCACAGGGTCTTCTGTAGTTGATCAAAGCACCACAGGTTTCACTCCACTCCAAATGTTTTTCTTTTGCACAGTCGTGAGGCACTTATTGTTGATTCTTCCCCAGGATAGTGGAAGGATGCTTTTTAAAACGTTTGGAATGTCTGGACTTACAGTTCCTGAGAAGGACACACTTGTGTTGTCTGTAATATTGTTTTGAGAGCACTAGTATTATTGCGTCTGCACCGTGTGTGTGTGGGGCAGAGGAACTCTTCAGAGGAAGAATCAGAAAGCAGGGCCTGCTGGGCCAAGGTTTGGCGAGACTCTGTGCGGTCCTGGCCAGCTGCGCACATTCCTTGCAGCGTTGGCCTCGCATATTCCCTTCAGTGTTTCCACAACCTCTGAGCTCTTAAGAGAAATTGTCACTCAAAGAGGACACGGTGCTCACTGGGACATTTGTCATTTTGTTGAAGAGTGTAGGTTTGCTTCACCAGCCAGGCCAGGCTTTGGTTCTGCAACAACACAGGCAACAAAAAAAATCTATAAAATTATACCCATTAACAAGTCCAAAAGTGTTTCTTCTAGCATGCATATCAAACCCGAGCTACTTCTGCGCTGGGTCTGACGCTGTTCCAGGAATTTTCTTTGAGGCTTTAAGGACAGGTCTTTCTTGATCCAAGTATGAACATGACATTCCTTGAAAAGTATTTTGAAGCCACTTATTTTCATCTGTCTGTCTTTTTTTTTTTTAATTAATTTTTTTTTTTTTGTCCAAGCTTTGTCAACGGTTTGACCCAAATGTGTCTTTATGATCGCTTGGAAGAACCACAAACTCAAAGAGCTGCATCTTCAAACACCGCTCTTGCTCTCAGCAAGATTTAGATCAGTGTAAGATTTCCATGTGTTGAAAGGCCTTTGTCTCAGCATGTGTTGCGATCCATTATCCCACCTCTTCAGGCTCAACACTCAATAAAAGCCACAACCCCACTCTGATCCATCTGTCTTTTTGTGTGGTTTTCATTGCATCCCATCATTTTTAATAGTTTTCACCCTCCAAGTTATCCCCTCTGTCACTTTTAAATAATTTAGAGCTTGGACCAGCATGCACCAAAACCTGGGAGTGCTAATCTCAGATTTTCCTCTTAGCCTTAATTATCACTTTGATGAGAATGAGAGGGGAAAAATGGACCTTGGATTCGCGTCCTTCCTCAAAATGTTCCTGAGCGCACTTCATTCCAAATACACATTATATTATACAAGCAGTGTGGATTTCTTCCAGTCGTATTCACTCATCCTCTGTGTGCTCTCAGAGCAGATCAATACAGGTGGCGATAAACATGCCGAGTGTTTGCCTGAAACCCCGGGCGACTCTTCCGCTCCTGATTGGATTACACTAATATGTTCAAAGGCACTTCATATTTCTCCGCACCGCGTTCGAGCGTGCTGATAACGTTCTGGGAGTAGCCGATTTTGTTTACTGCGGATTACGAGGATTATTACCAGACTCTCTTCGAGCCTTACCACCTTAGCAGATCAGCCTCCCTATCCATTATACACAACCAGTGACTGATAGAAAGCCCATACCCCAGAGGTTAGCTATTACAGAGGGCTGGGCTGGAGACAGAGATGCAATTATTTATTATGTCAGAGATGCTGAATCAGGGTTGGAGTCCAGAAAAGTGTGTGAGGCCAAGGCATGGAATACATGGTTTTCACTCTACAGTCTGGTGCTTATTGATTTAAAGATGAATACATCCAGAATAAAAGTTCCTGAAATGTTTTAGTTCGGTTTCTGGGGCAGCATAGATGAAACTCCTAGCTCTTGTGTCTCAAACTCACAGGAGTTCTTGAGCTTTTAATATACAGCTCTTTCATGTTTATTTATTTATTCTTCTGATAAGCATGATGGGTCAGTCATAAGCCTGATTAATATCTCGGCTGAGCTCTGATTGTGGTAGTCAGGATAGAAGGCTAATCACTTCTTCGGTGTCATTACAGAGGCGTGGGAAGCTGTTTTTCTCCATCGTCTTATAAATGATATTGCCGCAGACCTGATGTAGTGGGGACTTCAGCGGAGTGGGCTTAACCCTTATCTGCAGTGATATTGCTTCTGTGCTAACCTAATTTGGTAGCTCGTAGCCTCTAAGCAGCTTCAGGGCCTTATCTCCATTCGATTTCTGCTTTATTTATTCGATCTATGAGCAGAGGCTATCTCTGTTCTGACATTTTATCCATCACCGGAACAGCTGTGACTGTTGGCTTGACAACAGACCGCTTCGTGGGAAACAACTCGATGAATCCACGATGACAAACACGCTGCCTTTGCGCACACTGCGTAAAAGTGTGTCTCATCACTTCAGCTCCAATCTCTGACTTCCTGCCATATGCATTTATGATGCAAAGGTACGCACAGTCACGAATAGCGAAAGGAAGACTCGGTGTTCCGTAACACATAAAGCAACTGATGCTAGTGCTCTAGCGTATGGTGTAAAGGTGTTCTGTCACGCCCAGTGAAACGGAAGAGGGAGCATGTTGCAAGCCAGCTGGATGATTAACGGTAAGGAGTAGGTGCACCTGCTGTGTTCTCTGACAGGCCAGTATATTTACAGCCTACCGCTTTGTGTGGAATTGAGCTGAATCAAGCTTGCAAGGCAGGCAGCCAGCAGCGAGTCTCTCTCTCTCTAACTCGCTTGTATCTGAACAGCTAATGCAGTTGAGGAAGTAGTGGATGGAAGTTATTAGGAGGCCTGGCAGTGGTCCCTTCTGATCGTACTTTTGCAACCCAAAGACAAGGTGCCTGCTCAGGGGGGTTTAATAACGCAGATCATTCACCTCCTCCTACAGCTCCAAAGCTACAAGCACAATTCAATATATCTGCACAGTGTTTTCTCATCAGAGCTTGCAGCTGAAGGACTGGAATCATTCACTTCCTGTGGGGGTGAATATCTACTAGGGATGTAACCGAATACAGATACTTCATTCGGATTGAACAGAATGGATTCAAATGCAGATATGTATAGAAGGTGCACTGTTGTTGTTGTTTTGTAGAAAGCTTACTCAACTAAGTAAAGAGAAACAACAGTCCATCATTACTTTAAGACATGAAGTCTTTTAATTAATACAAATAAAGAAAAACCGTTGGAGCTCCACAAAACCATCAGAGTATGCTAGTGGCAGTAAGTAAAGGGTTAATGTTTAGGTGTTTCATGGTTGCCACAGTTTGCGACTGCACAGCTGGTAATATTATTATCTCCTATACCTTTGTTAAACCAGAAATGGTGGAAATGCTTGTTTTTCTTTCTTTTGAGGAGAACGGTACTGCATGATTAAATAGTTTATTACGATACATTAAAACAGGAAATAGTGATCAGGGAAAAATCAATTCTGCCCAAACATAGCAGGTATAAGAAATTAATAACACCACAAGCAGGATTAAAAACTGCCCCATCCATATCTCTAGTACGAACTGGAGCTATGAGCTTGATGAACCTTCAGAGCCAGAATTCTCACACAGTGCTGACATTTCTGTAGATTGGATTTTTGTTTTCCAGTTTGTTCCACTTTAGGCCACGCCAGATACGGGTATTTGGATCTCTAAGCAGATACAGATACAAATAGTCACGTCGTGTTACACCCCTAATCCCTATAGTGCACTTCACATTTTACCTAATTTTATATTTTCATCTTTGCCACGCTTGTCGCTGTAATCCTGTTTGCTTTTTTACTTTAAAAGCCGGCAGCACTCTAAGTGTCTTGGCACACAGTTTGAGCAAATAGAAAATATCATTTTGAGATGGTATTTCCCTTTAATGTTTTCAGTGCAACGCAGAAAATTAGCTCCTTGATGTGTTGGAGGTTTATTGCCGCAAGAGCTCATCTCAGCCAAGCAGCCAACCATCTAATATGACCAATAATGCTTTTGATTGAAACCTATTTACACAATTTTGCTTTTTACCCCAGGCGGGCGGATGAGTTAATTAGTTGGATGCGGTAGATATGGTGTGTGTGTGAACGCTGTGGTGGTATCACCAGGAGGGGATGGGAATGCTTTGAATTTGATGTTTCACCATGTAACGGTGCGGTGCTGATTGGTGTGTGTGTGTGTGTGTGTGTGTGTGTCTCAGACCAGCACGGCTGCTCCTCAGGCCCAGAGGTATTAGAAAAAGCAGTCAGTTGAGCAAACATGCAGGCTCAATACACAGCATATTTCCTTGTGCGTTGAGGTGGAAAAACACCTCAAATACTCCAGCCCCTTGGACCTACTCTAGCAGGAGCCCCTTGTTCTCCACTCCAAAGGAAGTGAAGCAAAGGCAGATGGGGGGAAAAAAAAGAAAAAGAAACGATTGTGTCTGAAAACAGGGGCTGGCCCAGACACATTTGATGAGGATTCTCACCTACTGTTCTGCAGCTTAATGGCCTGATTGCCTTTTTTTTTTTTTTTTTCCTAGATTATGCTTGATGCTGTATCTTTGTCAGCATGTGTCTTTCAGCTGCCTGGCTTTCATCAAAATATTCTGTATAAATAATGAGCTTCATGATTCTGTCCTTCAGAGAGATGTGCAACCAAAAATGTATTCGCATGTGTGGTCCTCACCTTTCGTTAGATGGATGAGTGTCTGCTCTTGTACACCAGGTGATTTTTGTTTTTGTGTGTGCTCTTGCAATATACCATGAACTCTAGAATATGGCGACACGCATATATTAAATAATGATCAACAATGCAAGGAATGAAAGCACAGGCCTGTACGGGTTGAACGGAATAACAGCACTGAGACGCCAAACAAAGTTGAAGACGCTTATAGAGGCTCCAAGTGTCTTCAAATCAGAGCACAGGTTTGGTTTTCAGTACGGTTTAAATCTGGAGACTGATAATGTCATTTCACAGCACTGATTTTGTTGTTCTTGAAACACTTGTGTTGATTTAGATGTTTGAGGTTATAGCCTAGTTGAAGATCTATACATGGCCAGGTCTTAACCTCCTTGGCAACCATAAATTTGAGCTACTCTAACATATATGCAAACAGGCTAGATTTGGAGTATGTGTCTAGCTCTTCTGCATATGTGTGACATTTACAGTGTGCAGAAACCAGCATTTGGCAGAATAATTGGTACTGTTGGAAAAGTATTGCATTCCAATAAAACTATATCATTACTAGGTTTGTGAGATGGTGTGCAGTGTACCATGATCCTATTGTCCCTGTAACTATCGCCACTCGATGATGTGGCTTTGGAGGGGTGTAGGGGGTGGAGTCATCTGTGAAGTCAGACAATATAGGCTAACAAGGTTCATATAGGACTACAAGTTACAAGCTACAACACAATTTATTTTTGTCGATCTGGAAGCTGCAGACCTCATGTTTTTAAACCTTTAGACTCTTAAACCATCCAACTTGATAGCCATCATGGTTGGCGATTCCCAATGCTATCATCAACCATTTCAAGTCTAAGCATTACCACATGTAATGATCAAAATATCATTCACTGGATTTGTGTTATTCATTTTCTATGTTTATGTGCCAATAATTCTGGAGTTAACTGTAGCCAGCTATCTGTTAGCTAACATCATGGTGTACTAGATAGATGTACAGTATTATGCTAGTAATGTGATGGTCAGTACACTACATCCCAGTCACAAAGTTCATTCCTTCATTCATCTTCATTAACTGCTTTGTCCTGGTTAGGATCACAGTGGATCCAGGAACACTGGGCGTGAGGCTGGGTTACGCCCTGGATTAGATGCCAGACCATCTCAGAACACACACACACTCACTCACTCACTCACTCACTTACTCACTCACTCACTCACTCACTCACTCACACCTAAGGGTAGTTTGATGTTGAAATTCAACAGTTCAAGGAAATTAGAGAACCTGCAACTGTATCCATACACTATGTAAATTTCACTCCGACAGTAACCAGAGCTCAGGATTCAACCTGGGACCCTGGGACACGTCCATCCATCGTTTTTGATGGATTTAGAGGAAATGAACCTGCATGGGATACAGGGAAATCAATCTGTATGTAGGAAAAAGAGAGAATATACAGATTATACATGCATATAGTAGCTATAATATGCACACGTGTGTGTGACTGTGTGTTTTGACAGGTGCACACTGCACCGCTGAATTTCTTGACCTGCGAGATTGAGCAGTAAACACTCCAGCCACATTTCACCCAGTGATTGATCAGGCGTGTCTTTCTGGACAGATTTAACTGTGTAGGTCAGGCTTTTGTGTGGAGCAGTTATCTGTCAGACTGCACCGGCTGCTGGTTTCCTGCTCTGTAGGCCAGCGGGCCTGCTCTATAAATGGACGTCAGGCATAGAGACACAGTGGCACAGTTCTAAGCAGCTGTTTAGTCTATACAGACATCTGATAGCGCTTGTGCTTCCTGACTGTTTGACCCAAACAGCCCTTTTGTGCGTGTAGAGAATTGTGGGCTTGTGTGATCATGAAATATGCAGACAGCCTGCGCTTTCTGGTCATGAAATATGCAGGCGGCTTTGCAGATGAGTGAAAATGACATTCAAAGACTTTGACATGTACAAAATGTTGTGATATTCAGATATTCAGTGCACATCATTGTATTATGTAGGGGTCATGGCGACAGTGCGTCCTGTTAGCTGAATTACTGTAACAGATAAACAGTTCATCCAGAAATGATCACATGGCCAACACTAGGCTTTACTCGGCAAATACCTGCCAGTTAGCATGTTAAACCTCAGAAACCTCAGTTTATGCTCCTGGTCAAGATTTAGTAGTACTCTCTTGAATTAGTCTTTTTTTTTTTCCATCTGACCCTCCTACATTTTCACCTTCCCAGATACCTTTCAGGAAAAGCGCAGTAGTCTGGTTTGCACGGAAATGTCAGGCGCTCTGCTGTCAGAGCATTTTCTGACCAATTTTTGAGAATAATAGTGTCAGACGAGATAAACATGCCCTGTATGTGCTTATAGAAAGAGGGAATAGTTCTTACATTCGTAGTATTTGTATAGTGATTTAAACAGTAGGCATTGTCACAAAGCAATAAATTCCAGATATAGATTTCATTCCCTAATGAACAAGCCAGAGGTAATAGTGGCAAGGTTACAAAAACAAAACAAAACCTGCCGGAGAGAGCATGAGCATAAATATAATGTGTTAAAGGATGTTCAGTATGAGCATACAACACTTTTAATGATTACAGCAGCAGTTCTTAGGTACAAGTCTACAGTATCCAGATGATATTCACTGGAGCAAGGGTGAGGCTTGGGCATAAACTGATTTTGGGACGTGTAAATCTTTAGGGTATCCATGTGGGTCCATTCACAACAGCACAAAGCGAGTCACAAGTGCAGAAGTAGAGTATCAGGATGAATCGGGCAGGTCCAGAGGGTGAGATCAGTCACAGCAGCAGAAGTGTGTCAGGATCAGTCGAGTAGTAAGAGGAGCATGTTAGGTTTTGGTCTGTTTTTTAGCATCATGGTGGGGGGAAAAAATCAGGAAAATGACTAATAGCGTAAATTGAGGCTGGACAGTATAATACAAGGGTTCCCAAACATTGTGGGCAAACTTGTAAATCCATATTAAATAAATGTCGTATTTTCTTGTTTGTTTTCTTGACTTCTGTTTATTTGAGTCACAGTGACTCGATATTGTTTAGGAACTAACAAAGGTAAATAGTAGGCATGTAATGATTCACTCAGTTCACGATTCGATTTTTCCACGATATTTTTTTGGGAAAAAATAAACGAAGAAATTTTTAAGTGAATTTTATTACCAGAAAATTACCATTTTTCCCCCTATTCTTTATTAAATTAAGTATTCCTTTTGTAAAATTTAAAAAAACCTTTTGTTTAATTTTTCTTAATACCCAGCAATAATTATTTACCCACATTTGTAAAGGTTGGAGTAAAATAGCCTATTAACTAAAATATTCCTTTTATTAAAAATGGAAAAAGTTAATAACCAATAGGCCTTTTCTTAATAAACTTTTATGAACATTTCCACTACCTTCATTTGCTTCTCTTTTCTTCATCTTTCAGCAGTCTGTAAAAAGAGAGCTCAGATTTTTTGTTAAATCTATTTGTACAGTCAGTTGCACAACAGCTCTTCCCCATTTTAGATCTATGTTTGTGTGTGTGGTCTCAGCATTAGAGCTGTGTTACTTCCGCCTAGGGTGAAGTCATGTGCAGTCATGTTATTGCACTCTCTGCTGTCTAAACAACGCAATTACAGTTGGGAAAAACTACACAGCCTGTTAATACTCGTGAATAATTTTTTTAATCGATTTGAATCATAAATTTGTATCACAATTTATCATCACACGTTATATCGTTACGTGCCTCGTAAATAGTGAGTCAGGATATTGAAAAAGTCTAAAATAGTACAAACTTTATTTAAACGTGGCTTGATTAAATGTAGCACACAAAATACAACTTCATAGTTACAGAGAGATTCATAATATTAATTTGCAAAAGTAAATGAATAAAATGAAATGGGAGACGTTGTTTTCATGATCTCATTTATAAATCAGGTGGAGTCTTGACCCCTGGTTTGGGAACCCCTGGTAGAACCAGTCAGTGTATATCAGTAAGTACTCTTATATTGTGAAATCTGAACAAGTTGTCTTGGATGAGACTAGATGCCACGGTAGATGCCATTTTCTTAATATGCATGCGTGAATGAATCATTGACTGAACCTTCACAATCCTGGAGCAGTGTACAGGAGAACTTTTCACAAGGCTTGTAATCATCAGCATCATCACTAACAGCTTTATATCCAAGGCTGCTTTTTTTTTTTTGGTATCCCCGTTTGACGTGTATACTTAAATCAGAATAATAAATATAGCTCTTCAGACGTGTGTGGGAATGGAAGCGTTGGGGTAGAGGTGGCACCACCCACACAGTAAGTCTTTCATGTGTGCGTGTAAGTGGTGCCTTTGAACTCTTTTAAAATACTGCAGGCAGCGAAGCAAACAAGACTCACGACCGCTCACATCTCGGTGCAGTCCTCCTCCGCCATTACTCTCACACACAGCACTCTCGCTTTTCCTCAAAGTGCCCCTGTCCCTTGGAGCTATATCCAGTTTCCTCCTTTTTCAGGTGTGAAACAATGAAATAATAAAAAGGCCATAGGGGCTTCCTTCTTCAACACTTCACACTAGACTTTAATGCAATTCGTTTCAATTCCCAGCATTGCTTCACACCCATTCTAAGCACCAACTGTCTCTTCCTTGCAAGATGCTGCCTCGTGCTATTCTGTGGCTGTAGCTCTGTGTGTGTGATGTACACGTTTGTGAGCACTTGAGAATAAGCTCTGAATGGAGGCTTTCCAATTCTCCTATGCCACAAACGTGTGAAATACTCAATCTCTGCATGTTTCATGTGTTGACTTGGCACAAAAAAAATATTCATGATTTGGAGAGGTTTCCCAGTGAGCCTTGTAGCAGCTTGCTGTGATTTTCCTCTGACCATTCAGTGAAAAGAGAGTTAGAGAGGTTTAGTCCGATTCTGCACCAGAGATTCTGCCTGCTTTCCAAACGGTTTCTCCATGCTTCTCAGTATGGGCTCGTTTTATTCCTCACAGTCCTTCTCACAACATTACAACAAGACATTACCATGAAAACAAAAGTGCTGTTTATTTTTCTGAGAGATTTTCAGTGCAATTACATTACAAGAGCTGCTGTTACAGCTGTTGATATTCAGGACTGCTTTCATTCTGTTGTGTATTCCCTCTTTCAGGAAGCAGCTATTGTCTGTGAAGACGACATTTTATATTACTGATTTCTCACTTAAGCGAAGGTATTTCAATTTATTACAATTTAAACTTGATATAGAAAAAAGACAGTTGTCCAGTCAGATCTCATCAGCAAGGACGCATGTTAGTATAATTTTATATTAGTTTACAGAAATAAGGGCAAAGGCTCTCTTGAAAGTGGAGATCCTAAGCCAGCACAGTTGGGTTTGTAAGCAGAGGAGTTATTTTATTATGGTGAAAATAATATTGTTGCACACGCAGCAAATTGCTTTTACCTGGGTTTGGTTGTTTTATGGCATTAAAAAAAAAAAAGATTTTTAAAGCCCATCAATACAACAATCCAAACTTTCAAATACATTCGAAACCAGAGTCGATGAAGAATGAAGAATTTATATATTCAGGACAAGTGTAGAAAGTTCCTAGTGCCAGGAACAAAAAAACCTTTCTTTTTTTCATGTTGTATTCCTGTTTTTGTATATGTATTGTGTTTTATTGTTGTTTGTCTTCCATAAATTGTGTTGTCATACACACAATGCGAATCAAATTTAGCTGCGAATCAAATTTCCCACGTGGGTTAATAAAGAACTGAACTGAACTACATTGGAAGCAAAATGGTGCTTTGTCCCAAATCACATTCTAGCATACTAAATAGTGCTCCATTTCTTTCTGGACACACACACACACACACAAAAGAAACATGTCATGTCCCCATAACCCATTTTGGAGATGGGTAGGGCGTACATCTTTATTTTAAAACTTCTAGTATATGAACATCAAATTTTTTTTCTTTCTGTTGTTTGGGGTTTATTCACAATGCTTTTCTTATGGTTTTACGTCATTAATGTTCTTCAGTAAGTGTATGTACATTTATAATGGTACAAATCAGTTCTAGGACTCCGAACGGTTTAAGACTGAGCATCGTCCTAATGAACCTTTGTAATTTTGGGATCACAGGTCCATGTGAGTTCAAATTCTCTGATGATGCTCTTGAAACTATGGTCAGCGTGTGAGGCTTTTGACATCTGGAATGGATGTAAATAAGGGGAAATATCAAGGATGAAGTTTGTGTTCCTTTAACAGTGTGAGGAGACAATGAGACGTGTGGCTGGTTTCATTATAAAGCCTTTAAAGGTAAGCCAGTTAAGTAGAACATACACATAGGTGATGCAACATACATACAGTACCGCTCAAAAGTTTGGACACACCTTCTAATTCAATGTTTTTTCTTTATTTTTATTAATT
>JAOTRR010000010.1:12144605-12154766 GCA_028570945.1 Gogo arcuatus
TGACAAGTGGGTCCATTTCAGTATTACGAACTTTTAGGTATAACGAACTATTTGGGCGTCCCCCAAGGAGTTCGTTATGGTGGGGTTGCTGTGTAGTAGGTTTGTGTATAGAATGCTCTTAATTCTAATATAATTGGAATTTAACTCAATATTTGAAGCAGACGTTGGATAACAAAGAAGACTGAAAGAAAAAATGTAGCTAACAGTAGTGAGTACGCCCAACCAAAGCTGACTTTAGAGATTTGTCCCGAAACACAGCAAATAAGCTAATTCTAGAGAACATTTCATAACCAGAGCAAGCTAGCTAACATCAGAGAATATCCTCAAACAAAATGATGCAGATAGCAGTACAGAAGATGACTCAAAAAGCTAGCTAGTTAATATTACACAGCTACTCTTGACATAGCTAGGCAAATAGCTAAAGTAGAAAATATGATAAAACAAAGCTAGCTAGTTAATATTAGACAGCATCTCTAGACATAGCTAGCTAGCACAAGTAAAAAGTGTTCAAAAACAAACCTAGCTAATTATTATTAGACAGCATCTCTAAACATATCTAGTTAGCTGATGTTAAAATATGTCCTGAAATAAAGGTAGCTGATTAGTATTAGACAGTATCTCTAAACATATCTAGTTAGCTAAAGTTACGAAGTGTCCTAAAACAAAGCTAGCTATTGGATGTTGAAAAATTTGTCACACTTAGATGTGATCCATCTAAGATCCATCTAACTAGCTCTGTATCTGTATAACTAGCTGTATCTGTATAACTAGCTGTATTTGTATCTGTATATCTGTATCTATATAACTAGCTGTATTTGTATCTGTATATCTGTATCTATATAACTAGCTGTATCTGTATAACTAGCTGTATCTGTATAACTAGCTGTATCTGTGTAACTAGCTGTATCCATATAACTAGCTGCATCTGTATATCTGCATCTGTAGAACTAGCTGTATCTGTATAACTAGCTGTATCTGTATAACTAGCTGTATCGGCATCTGTATAATTATATGGATAATGTTTTATGACATGGTGGTGGTGACTTGCTTATCCTGAGAGAAGGAAAAACAGGATAGTGTTTTATACAGTGCTCTCACGGTCAATTTTAATTATTCACCCAGTCCTAGTATAGACCCTCACTGAATTCATTTCATCTTCATACGGGAAGGAGAGGCGTTGCGTGCTCAGCCAGTGACAGTAATGAACTGTTCCTTTGCAAACCAAGGATATATAATGAGCTTGGTGTCACACAGCATGCCTGCTCATCGGACCTTTGCCTAGTGGAGGAGTAGGATTAGCGGAGATGTGTGTCGGTTCAGGACTAGCTAAAGGTCACCCATTACACACTGTCAATAAACGTGACATATGCAGGTAAGAACAACTGGAGCAGAGCCAGGTCGAAGAGCTTTGTGCCTCATCTGTCTTTTTTAGACCCTTATACTGTTTCCTGGATTGTGAACTCCAGTTCAGTGTTAATTGGAGATGAACTATGATACTGTTACTATGTCACAGTAATGTATGATTTGTTTATTACCTGGTTCGTAATAGCTTTCATTTTCTCGAAAAGTGATGTGATAATGGGCTTCATAACTAACTATTTGTATGAATTACTCTAAAAGCTTTGGAGGCACTATTCACTGGCGTCAACATGGCATGAGTTCACTGGTGGGTCTGCTATTAAATTATTGGCAGAAAGCTGTTGGTTGTCTGAGTAGTGAAGTCATGTCTCCCCTACAGGTCAAACCCTGTCAGAGCCTTGTTTCAGCTGCAGTGGATTACCTGCCTGCCAAGGGCCACTGAATGCCATCTTTCTTTGCATTGCTGTATGGCACTACCTGTAAAATTAACAACATGTTCAAAGAGCACTGCAGAAAAGCGGAGCCATGCACAGACATGACTTCATCACGTTGCATCCTAATGGCTTTTAGCACTTGACAGAGCTCCTTTTGTTAAACGTTGAAGCTGCTTATGATCAAAAGCCTTTTGCAGATGGAGATACATACCACCCTTAAGGTAGCAAGTGCCTAATTGCCTCACCTCACCTCACTACCAATTATTGCTCAATTATTTTCCTGTTTTTTTTTTTTTCTTTTTGTTTTTTAGCTTGGTTTATACTGAGTTCACCACTGTGCGACATGCTCTTTGGTTTCTGACTCGGTGTTAGTGTTAATTTCAAAAATGCTTTTTCCCAGCCTTTGAGAGCAGGAGCTATTCTGAGCAGGATGAGAGGCAGCTCTCGCATCCCAGTCGACACCTCATTGGTATTTGCCAGCCCTGCAGGTTGCTTTCAATTACAGAAGAAGCTGTTTTCTCGCCTCCACCAGGCTCCCGCTGCCAATCAGAGGTGGCACGATATTTGACGCCCTTGATTTTCAAAGTCTCCTGCTTTATTAGTGTCAGAGGAAGCGGGCAGCCATGTCGAGCCTTAGCGCTGACATCAGCAGAGCAGCCTGCTGGGAATGGTGGTAACAGCCACGCTCTGTTCATTTTGCTGTCTTCCTTGCTATAGCCATAAAGAAGCTTTGAACCTAGCCTGACAGACCTGGAGGCTTCCCTAGTCTAATTCACGCAGTCCAACCACATGTTAATGGACTCCTTGGATCTCTGTTTACCTTTACGTGTCATCCGCCTACGAGTGCAAGGCTGCATATTCGTGTCTCTCGGAGAGGAACAACGGGGTTGAGGGGGAACGATTTTGCAGATACATCGGTTTCTCTTTGGGAGGGGAAGAAAGAGCTCAGTTAAACATGAGGCTGTTTTGAGCTGCTGGCAGTTTGTCTTGAGTGTAAATCAGAAGTGGGTGTATCATTTCAGCAACAAGACTGTGTTGCATGAGAAGCACAAATTCAGAGCCAGTCACTACATATAAGGACTGGTTTGTAATTATATGTTGTCTGTTTGGTATTTAGCAGCAGAACAATGGATTTTATGTATTTTTGCAATTGATTGTGCTGTGGACTCATAAGGGCCAAACAAAAGAGACAAAGGTCTGCTGCCAGTGGTAATTGTCTTTTTAGCTAATATGTGATTAGATTCTGCTATAGACTTGTATTTTGCATACTTTTTTGCATTTTTAATTGTTATATTTACATGAATTAATCAGTTGTGTGTTAGCTTCTTAAAAATAACTGACTAACAAATAAATAAAGAATGAAGATGTGCTCCAGGTGTAATCCTAGATGGAGATCTTACTTGTTTCAGCATCCTTGCTGTCATTCAGTACTTGAAGAACATGCTGAAGACTCACACCACTAGACTGGTTTTAGCCATGTTGGGCTGTCATGGTTTCTACAGCTGGCGAGTGATGACCTTTATCAGTAAAAAGCATCTTGAAACCCCCAGCTCAGCTTCACTTATGCATCTGACAGCCCAATTATGTAGGTACCTGTCAGTTCTTTCTCTATGCCTGCGCTCACCCCCCCCCCCCTCTGTTGTCCTGCCCTTCGTGTGGTTACTTGTGCAACCAGCTTAGCAGGCTTTCCTGCAACACGGTGACACAGCACTGAGGAGCCTTCTGCTGAAATAATCCCTAACAGTGCCTCACTCTTCAATAGGTTAGTATGTGAAAAGAAAATTGACTGTATCTCTCTTGACCACAGACTTTCCTAGCCTTGACCCTTTTGAACCAGGAGCACAGTATTGCACTTACTTTCGTGTAGCATATCGATCGGTGTGTACTAGTAGCCAGTGCAAGCAGGAAGCTAAGGTATGTTGGGAGTAGACAACATGGACAAAAAGTGAGGCGAGCCCTCAAGCAATGAGGGGTGTTTTTGCTGCAGCTGTAGTGTACTTGAATAGTTTTCTTTTAACATCCACCAGAACCTGAGATGTGTGCTAATGAAACATTGCTTCCTTGGTGTCAGTGCTCGTCCTCCTCCGTCACAAACACACACAGTCTCACTCCTATCCTACTATGCTCTCTGCACCATTACACCCAAGCACGGTGATGAATGGCTTTTAATAAAGCAAACAGGGTTCCTGCTTGTCCGGATCAATCCTTCCCATGGCTGCAGTACCAGCTATTGTCACAAGTAATTGCCTAAACCCCTTGTTGTATGAAATGAGACTCTTTCAGGGGAACAAGAAAAAAAAAAAGACGAATAAACAGCTGCACTTGCGGCAGCCTCAATTTCGTACTCCAATGCACTCAGTACTGCAAACCCTGAGCCATTGGGGACATCTTGTCTGGATGCTAGTACAGTCAAGGCTTTCCTTTCGGCAAGGTTCAGATGCACTGCTAAGATGATGTTATTATAGGAGGTCCAAGGAAGTCGGTGATGCCTCTGAAATTCCACCCAGATCGTTTGGACTACACCGGCATGGTGTCTGTGTGAGTAGGTCATATACCCCTCCATTCACACTGCAGTAAATGCATACAAGAAGAGGATCTGCTTTCCAAACTAGAAGCATGGTCCAAACTAAAACCATGAGCCTGTGGTAATGTAGTTGGTTTCCACTATTTTGATAAACACTGCATCTGTCAATGTTTCCCAGCTTGTTTCTGCATGTTGGACCACGAGCTCGGACAGTCGGGTCATTGGGGTCATGTGACTCGCTGGCTCCATCTGGCAGTGGAATGCATTTGTTTGTCTCTTTTGGACTGCTTACAAAGACACACATGTCCAGATTAATGATGTTTGATTAGCTTTCCACAACAATACAGATTAATATTCATGGAGCTTTGCCCTGTTATTTTGGGCCCAGCTTTCCATCTAGGAACAGCTGATGACATTGGTTTCAATTAAGGTTTGTTGTTTGCCTTTCAACACTTTAATCTCTCCACAGCTGGTCACCGAAATTTGGCTACTTTTAACTGAATCGGTATGAACGGGTCTCAACACGCAGAACCACAAGACTTTAGGAGATGCTGTACCTAATTGAAAATTGTGTTAAAGGACTTGCCATAGTGACGCATCAGTGAGAATTGTTTGAAGTACCCAAATCCTTACCAAGCAGTACCGAGTTGATCAGTTCAAGCTTGCCTAACTACAAGTGAGCATGAGCTAGTATGCCACCACTCCAAACTAACAGAAAAAGCCTACATGCATTGTCACTTATGTTTCTGTTATTTGGTTAAACTATTCCTCTAAACACGCAGCTTGGACATAACTGTGTAGAATTAGCAGGTCTATATTTGGGCTTGCTGCATCTGTTATGCATTAGAGTGCATTTATCTGGTAATCGCCTGGGAGATCTAAGCATCTGCATTCCAGCAACCTGGAAACAGAGTTGCTAAACAATGACCAGCCATGAGGAGAGCTTTATAAAGCCCAGCCTTCCTCCATCTGTCCAGTTCTCTTTCCATATTCTGTCACGCAATTTTGCGCTTGACATATCACTTGTTTACTTGTTACAAGGCATGAAGATTTAAGCAGTTGTTATTGTAGCATCTTTGTGGCTTTTCTGTTTTTTGACGTTACAGTCCTTGTCATCCTTCTTTCTTGGCACTTCTTCTTTCTTGTGTTTGGGAACAAACGAGGCACCAGTTACCACTGTAATAGGTCCAGCCTTGAAAATAGTCACCCAGGCTGAAGGCCTAGCACCTGGCAACTGAATCTGGTAATAAAATGTCGTCAGTGCTAGGTCAAATGATCTACTGAAGTTTCTGGAGTGGTTTTAAGCCAGTTGTTTCAAAGACAAACTTCTCATTGTTCCAAGCTATTCTTTTAATTGGTTATATCAGCAACCATGCAGCTATTGTATACATTGGCCATAATCACTATACTAACTGAATTTTAGCTGATAGTGATGGAAATCAAGTGCTTGATGGACTCGCTTTACTCTTAACAAGAGGAATGTCACTGGCAAGAGCTCAGCTTGTATCAATTTTTGCATTAGGACATTTTTGTAGCAATGCGCTAAAAATGAGAATCTCTGTAGTCTTCAACTCTCAGCCCATCTGTCTCGTCTTCTCAGCTTTGCTGATGCTGCTGTCTTGATTCTTGAGCAATTTAATACTCCCATGGTTTACGTTTCTCCCTCAGTGGAGAGGTGAAACTCCTCAAGCTTCAAAACACACATGCTGAATTGATGTATTAATAAGAATCTCACTCATCTTAAAACTGGTTCATAATGTTACTTTAACATTCATGCATGACGTTGAATAGTCAGTCCTCAGAGGTAACGTGTGCCGATGTGCCTAAAAGGACCGAGGAGGGAAGGTTAACATCGTGCACTGACATGCTCGGAAGAAAGGATGTCTCCGCTCTCCCAGGCATCGTCTTTACCTACAAGGCATGTGTGTAAAGTACAGTTTGCTTCGATCAAATCTAAAGCTCTGCCATAGTTGATGGGTACTAATATTCCTCAGACATGCACGTTTTGTGTCTCCAGAAATCGAGCCAGGGATATTTTTACACAGTCGCCATCTGGTATTGATTAATGTATGTAAAGATAATTAAGGCATCTGCTAATACTCCCGACTTCAAGTGTTAGACTCCTCTTGCGCTCTGTTATCTTCTGGCTCTGTATAACAGGTAAGCAGAAATTGTATGTTACAGTTCATTTAAATTAAAACTTTTGTTGTATTGTACTGGCATGCTAACCAAAAAAGCTTTCTTACGGTTCTCTGTACAACAAACATTAAAAACACAGCAATATGAAGTAAGAAACAGGGCAGCACAAACACAATACTAAAGGAAGTGCAAGATCGGACACACGGTGCAGTAGTGCAGAAAAGACATTATAACAAGGCATAACTGCTTTAAACTGCAGAAGGAGCTAGTAGTTTCATAGCTTACAGTCTTATGCATTACTGTATCAACTTGATAGCATAATGATAGTTATATGATACATTACATGGCCAAAAGTATACGGACACTTGAACATCACACCCATGTATGCTTGGTGAACCTCCCATTCCCAAAGTATGAGCATTAATATAGAGTTGGTCCCCCTGCTCCTCCACTTTTCTGGGAAGGCTTTCTGCTAGACTTTGGAGTGTGGCTGTAGGAATTTGTGCACATTCAGCCACAAGTGCATTAGTGAGGTCGGCACTGATGTCGGGTGTTCCAGTTCATCCTAAAGGTGTTCAGCGGGGTGGTGGGAACACCAGCATTGGTAAACCATGTCTTCATGGAGCTCATTTTGTGCACAGGGGCACCGTCATGATGGAACATGTTTGGGCCCCTTAATTCCAGTGAAGGGAAATCTTAATGCTGCAGCATACAGGGACAATTGTGTACTGTGACATTGCATGTGAGTGTGATGGTCAGGTGTCCACAAACTTTTGGATATGTAGTGTATTGATATTTCGCTTTTCTGACATATTGTGTGTACAAAGTAAATAGTTTTGCAACACCCACTGACAATATCAAGTACTTAATAAAGTCTGTTTTTGTATTGTTTTTGTCTGTGTTGATTAAGTATTACATAAATGTATCATCTTTTACATGTTTACATCTGGTACTACTATTTTTTTTGGACTTTTCACAAACCTAAATCTTCACACACTGTGATATCATTTTCTTCCATATACAGATTGGTGAACATTTTTGCAGCGCAGAACAGAAATCACTTTTCAGTAAGCTGTCGTCAGAAATAAAGCAACACCCAAGGGCTGTAAGATAGATCCTTCATAATAAAAAAATTACAGCCAACTTTTTTTTTTCCCTCTCCTCCTTCAAAAGACTCATTCTCTGATTTCAAAGCCAGGTTAGTAGCAGATTTCTTGATTGTGTCATTGTTTGTGTGTACAACAGTTGTAACAGACCATGAATTTGGAATGCGTGTATTGATCACAGTTCTGAAGTATGACCTTTTCCACGCACTTCTCTGCAGAGTGATGTGGGCCTATCGATCGAACCGTGCACTCAGGGAAGGCTGGAGAGTTCTGCCTGCTCTTGCATGCCTAATATCATCTCACAATCGGCTCAGACGTATTTGGCAATGTATGTCACATTTGATTTTCAGAGGAGCAAAGCTACACAGTTACATAGTGGGGTAAATAACCTGCCGTGTCCCTTTTTGAGGATATCTGTGCAAGGCTGAAGCAAGAGAGCGTTTTATTAGAGAGCCAATTGTATGCTCTTTGTCTGCATGATTTAAGTAAAGTGATAGCAAAACGCATTGGGGGGAGGATGCAGGAAAATGTTGCTAGGCAGCCAGTAAGTTTAGGAGGCATTTGCTGGATAGAGACATGTATATAAATACACACAAAGACATTTCCACCTCCTGTTGATGTTGTACAATCAGTCAGCAGGTTACAAAGCAGAGCATCCTAATGGATCAGGGTAGCACTACTTGTGTTGTCAATGCTATACAGTTGTTTACTCTGAGTGCTTTTTTAACACCGCTGTTACCCAGGAATCATTTTAATCCTGGCTGGGAAGGCAGAGGAAAATGATTGCGGCTTAAGTGCTGAATTTAACTGCCTATGACGCTCCTGAAACAAGACAGGCAATTTAGGTGCAGAAGTGCCGAAACGTGCGAATCTCATTTGTATGTGTTTGTTTACTAGAAGGTAAAGTATACCGTATAACCCAAGACGTCTACTCCAGTTGTAGAGCCCTTAAATAAAACCATCAGCATGATTTCCCATGAATAGAGTTCTTCAAAAGCAGCCTTCTGGATGAAAGGGAAGTTGGCTCCAAGAGCTGTGTTGAACAAGCCGAGTTTCATGGATGGATGGAGTTAAGCTGACACACACCTACTTTACCTTGTCTAACCCCCACTACACTACGCCCCCTTCCCCAATCATCTGTTCATACACACGGACCAGCAGAGCACTAAGGTGGTAGATTAGATGTTTGACTACGTGCAAAGTTTAGATGGTAGCCTGTCAAGAGCAGTCGTCACTTTGGACTTTTCTGAAATGACTTGAACGCTGTGTATCAGGAATCAGGTATCGTGTGTGAGGGAGAAGAAAAATTTGTCAAGTGAAAACGGAAGAGGAATGGCACAGGGTCAGGTCGAAGCTGAGAGTCTAACTATTGAGAGCTGAAGCGGTGCAAGAGAAACTGTAAACAGAGGTTTATTTGCTCATTCATGAATGTAAGACCTGTTGTACTTGGAGGAGGAAATCACTTAATAGTAATTTAAAAAAATCATTTTAATGAAATGGAACCGCATCCCTGAACCAAACTGCATGTCCTCTTTATCTTGGCAAGAGTATGAATGCTATTTCTTCGAGTGCAATTTGTTTAAAAGCTTTCGTCAAAGATTTGCTGTGCACTGGAGCTGAGAGCGCTCTAAAAAGACTGAACACAAACGCGCACACATCCACACACACAAACACACACACACACACACACTTTCTCCCCTACAGTGTACGTTATACTATGTATAAACTGTTCATTCCAGTGTGAATACTACTATAACTACTGCAAGTACGACATATTTAAATTGAACCCTGAACTTAGCAAAAGTCAAATGACAAAGTCCATACGTTTTTTTTCTTTTTACACAGAATGTAGTCAGCATCACACACAGATTCGCAAAATGCTAGCTAGCTGAATTATAGTTAAGCGTTAACGATCAAACTCATTGATGTCATAAACACTTTTTACATATTAAATGGTCAGTCAGTAGATTTCAGGATGAATCATTGCTCTGGTACCTTGAAGTCATCTGCCAATTAGCATAAGCCAGGCTTCTGAGAATGACAAAACTACATTTACTGTCTAATGCCATAACAAAATGATGTTTTAAAAGTCTATTGTGTAAGAAACGTTGATCTTTGCTCCACTAAAATGTCAAAAGCAGATTAAATGTAATTGAACTGCATGATGCGACAGTGCAGTAAGATGTTCTGGGGAAGCCGAGCTTCCCGTACACACAGACACTTAAGCAATTAATAGTGAGCAGCGCGTGACGGCCTGCAAGGTTCTGTAATAACACGGCTAGGCTAAAGGTTAATGTGTGGAATTCAATCTGCCTCTCCGTTCGTTTCAATGAAGCAGTCCAAAAAAAAAAAAAAAGATGATGTCTGTGTAATCAAAGGGTCACGCCCCCTCCTGTGCGTTGTGAAATTAATTACAGCCGGTCTTCATAAATTCACTGTGTCACTTTCCGCAGCTCTCGTAATGTACGACTGGAAAAATACCAGATTCCGGGGAAGATATGTACGAGATGTGAATGAGCTTCCACCGTGTGTAGGCGTGTGTAGGCGTGTGTGTGTTTGTGTGTGTGTGTGTGTGTGTGTGTGTGTGTGTGTGTGTGTG
>JAOTRR010000010.1:12172540-12186250 GCA_028570945.1 Gogo arcuatus
GTGTGTGTGTGTGTGTGTGTGTGTGTGTGTGTGTGTGTGTGTGTGTGAGGGATCATTGGCACACACCTTCTGATGGGCGAGGCTCCTGTAAACAGTGCTGTCTAATGGCATCATCTGCTCCGCAGCACCTGGTCTCATTTCATAAACACTCCTGGCCCATGTCTGTCTAATTACTGCAGCTTACAATAATGCTGCAATTCCCTTTTTACGCACCTGCAGCATGGAAAGGACACACACACCCTCAGCAGCACTTTCCCACTGCTATAAAACGAGGTATTTCTCATGATTCTGAATGAGATTTTGGATGAAGGCAGTCAGGTATATGGGACCTAGGTATATATATATTGTGTGTGTGTGTGTTTTGCACGTTGACTAAAACTTTCTTATTGCTGCAGAATATTAAATATTGGCTCATTAAGTATAATATGTGACTGCATCATTAATTACAGCTAAAGCTTTGAGTGAGCATGATGGAGTTTGGTCATAAATATTGATGCATTGAGAATTTTTACAGTGAAATGAGGCTTGCAGTCTGTGTCAATAAAGCCATGAAAATTAAAAGCTGTGTGTGTGTGTGTGTGGCTAGCGAATCACTTTCCCAAAGCAGTGCGCCTCCTCACCCTATCTTTGTAGTCCAAGCCAACATCATCATGTTATTTTATTTTTTCCTGCAAGAGAAATCTTCTCATATTCTCCACATTACAAATTAAGCGTCAACACACATGACTGTATACATCCACACATTTCTCCTTCGCTCTCCTCCCATCTCTCAACCTAGAATATTCACAGTGTGTGCTTCTGGCTAATAAAAACGCAGACCTCAGAAAAGAAAACATTAAAATTTTATGGCGTTAGACACTTAGATTCCGAACGGTAAAGATAAAGCTCTAGAGGGTGGAAAGCTGAGAGAAAGTAAGCCGTATGGACTCATATTTAGGGAAAAAAAAAACTAGCTCTGTACAGTAATGGTTTCGATGAAGCAAGGTTTGTGATTTATAGGATGAACTGAGAAAGAGAGAGGCCATGATAGAGTGTATGATTCCCGTCCCTCATTGAGAGCTTTGTCTCAGCTTAAGCCCCGATTTAAAGCAGAGATGAACGAGCATGAAATAAGGCAGATCATACTTTATTGCAAAATTGTCTCCAGCCTTCACGACAACAATGAAGGACATAAATGCAGCCGGCAATGAAATAACATCCTTTGCGTGATTTTCTGCGTCTTTTCTTTAACCGTGCAGCTGTCGCGCCGCGTGAAACCCGCCAGTTGTGCTCGCCAGTAATTTGCATGGCGCCGAGCACGTTTTAATCTCATTTCAATGGCATATTTTCATGTATTCATTAGACACAGTGATATCGGATGTGACGGCAGCGGTAATTGGTTTGGGTTTGTCTAGTTAGAATGTGCTCATTGTCTCAGAGCCTTGGCCTGTTTTGTGACTTGCAGTCACTGTTGCTCGCCCAATTAAAGAAAATCCTGGAAAGATGTGCTTCATTTGGGGCCTTTTACCAAAATCTCATCCTTTTCTGACACAGGCATGACAGGAGAAATAATTGTACTTGGTCATCTCACACCATACGCCAGTGTTTAAATTTGCTTAAAGAGCCTTTCGTGTGCATTTCACTGGAGACGTCTTAAATTCTGTTTACCTTGTGTGCTTTGGAGCATATATACGTGTGTGTGCGCTGTAGGACAGGCTGAGCTTTTCATCAGAAACTCTTCCTAATGGCATGTATTAGAACATTGTGCACTCTGTTGCACTAATCAGAAACTGTGTGCGCGCACGCACGCTGTTTTACATTATCCCCACAAGAGTAAAATGTGAAACCTCCGACATTACAAGAATTTTGCTAGACTCCATATGTAAAATCACTTAATGGAAATGTGTTCTTTTTATTTTACGTACTCCGGCATTTTTCACCGTGAATCTCCATCTGCCATATCTGTAGTGTGTGCGATTAACATGGACAAGAATTTGAAGACGTTTCCTTGCAATAAAAAAAACAAACAAAAAAAACAGTTTACTCAAAACCCCCTTTAATGGAAGTTGAAGTGGAGAAGTTGTTGGGACAGTCAGTAAATGTTTAGGCAAAAAACAGATTTTTGAAAAACACTTTCTTTATCCTTTCAAAGATTGGACTGCTTGTTCAGGGGGAAGCGTTTGTGTTTGTGATACCTACATAGAGATGGAAATTCTTTGGTTTTTGCCTGATCGTTCATGGATACCACAAAAGCTTTGGGAATGTATAAGTAATTGGAAAGACTTTATTTGCTTCAGTGTTGGAAAGGTGGATGAAATTCCATAAGAACAGCTTTAGTAAGGTATTCTCTAATGTCCAGTTCATCCGACTGTTACATCATACTGTCCTGCAATGTATTTTTGCCAACTTGCTTAAAATCTTAAACTAGTAAAACCCTAAACTAATCTTTGGTTGCCTGTATAGTTCTGTTTCAGTGGCACATACATTATATGGCCAAAGGTATGTGGACACCTGACCATCACACGCATATGTGTTTGGAAGCACACAATTGTATAGAATGTCTCTGTATGATGTAGGATTACAAGTTCCCTTTCACTGGAACTAAGAGACCCAAACCTGTTCCAGCATGACAGGGCCTCTGTGCACAAAGTGAGCTCCATGAAGACATGGTTTGCCAAGGTTGAAGTGGAAGAACTCAAGTGGTCTGCACAGAGCCCTGACCTCAACCCCACTGATGAACACCTTTGGGATGAATTTTAACACACTACGTCCCAGGCCTTCTTACCCGACATCAGTGCCTGACCTCACTAATGCTCCTGTGGCTGAATGAGCACAGATCCCCACAGCCACACTCCAAAATCTAGTGGAAAGCCTTCCCAGAAGAGTGGAGGTTATTATAACAGCAAAGAGCGACTAAATCTGGAATGGGATGTTCAACAAGCGCACATGAGCTTTATAGTCGGGTTTCCACCAAGTTTTCTCCATGCAGTGTATGTTACACACTAAGTGCACAGTGGAAGTTTTAACATCTGCCCCAAAATTCTGATTGGCTGTTGCATTCATAGCCAGTGTGTGATGAGGCTCACACACTACACATCTATCTTTCACTTGGAGTGATACCAGGCTAAGTGTGAGTTATCCCCAAAAAATAAATGCGAGAGAGCTGTCGATTCTGTCTATCATGTCTCTCTGCACTATTGTTTATGGAAACACGAAAGCACAGATTGTCTGTTCTGCAAAGAGAAGTGGAGGTATAGTGAAATGAAATGTAGCTATTTGTATACTGCGTGTCCTCAGGAAAGAACCATTTGGGTATAAAATGCAAATAATTTCTGATAAAGCAATGCTTACATTTTGCTCTCACACTCCCACACAAGTACATGGATGATAGAACTGCATTAAGGGATCTGCTGCGCATGAGAGCAGATGAATTTGGACTCTCATTGACTATTTCTCAGTGTTGTTCTTGCTGCTTGTGGTAAAGGGGCTTATCGGCTAGAATGTCAAACATGCTTGAAAATATTGAAATATAAACCATTGTTCTCGAGCCCTAATGCCCTAATCTTTGTCCGTTATGTTGCTTGGCAATCAAAGCTGACTATTAACAGTTAACTCTACATTGCATGGTGGAAGAAAATTATTTATTGAACACTGGATTTTATGATATTCGTTTCGTTGCAGCTTCCATCATGCCTAACAACGCTCTTACCCTTGATAAAATCACTACAATGTACATCCTATCAGGCTTTATTGCCTTAAGGGCTGTCCACATATAAAGCTTGTCGCCCATCGCTTTGTAGCTGACATTTGGTCGCTAGTTGACATTCCAGGCTCTGGTTGCCTAGGTATCCCTCTTGTATATTTATTTATAACTCAGTCTTGGCGTCATCTGTCAGTCAATGATATCCTTCACTCCCATTGGTAATCCAGATTAGTTTAACTTGGTACCCGCCCACTTTGCGTCATCAATGGTTATATCAACTGTCATTGCTACAATTCACTGAATTTCATTGACGTTCCATGGTCTGTGGTCGCCACATCACTGCTTGTCTCTTCCTGTGTGAACGCCCCTTTTTCTGGAATTACACTCTATTTGATGTTTTCTGTCATGGATATCTAGTCCACCTCACGTTACATATTCATGACCTGTGAAATCATGACCAGTCAGTCATTCTCTACTGACAGAAGCTAGTAGTGATGGGAATTTTTAGTGTTGTTCTGATCAGTGAGTCAGATCGTTTGGGACACGCCCACACAGTGGAATGGCATAAGTGGATATAGAAAAGAGAACATACTAAACACTCTTATTGTGTTTTTGTGAACAATTTTTAAATGTTATTGTGTGTGTGTGTGTGTGTGTGTGTGTGGGGCTTAAAATACAAACACACACAGCCCTGGGGAAAACTTGGAGAGTGATGGTAATACGTGTGTGTCCTGGTCACTGCAGTGTATTCATGTATATCCTTTGTGAAGTCCAGTTGTACATCGGAGTACTCGTAGGCGTGGGACAGCAGACAAACAGAGATTACAGCCCCAACACGCAAGCAAATGTGCTGTTGTCAGTGAGATTAATGGCTGCTGAGGTATTGACGGCTTGCTGTTCCTCTTTCCTTCCAGCCCTTTCCTTCTCTCTCTCTCTCTCTCGCACAGCCTGAATGCTGAAATAGAAAACTGAAAAAGTTCACAAGTAAAAGGCAGTCATTTTTTGCACAGTAAAGCCACACATGGATGTCGTGTTTTTTTCTCTCTCTCTCTTTCCACCATATACACAACAGAAGAAGACTATACAGTAGTGAAGCCGTCACTCTGTAACAGATACGCCCCAACAGAGCAGGAAAGTGTGCTGTAACTCAGGCCGTACGGGTTCAGGTTTAAGTCCTCCCAGAATATTTATTATTTCCCATTTTCAGATCGTTTTTCTTTAATATAATTAAAGAAAACATTTCCAGTAAACATAATAACAAACTGAAGTAGTGCTGAAGTAGTTACGAACATTATTATTATTACCACTGCTTTCTTTTCTTTCATTTCATTACTGAAAGGTATTTTATTGAATATATCCTTTCAAATCCACACTTTTTTGGGGGGGGGGGAGACATAGTACTCAGCCCTGAGCTTTGCTGAGAGCTACACATTTTCAGTCCTATTTATAGCATTCCAGAAACAAAGCTGCTAACATTTCCTTACGTCAGGCCGCTTACATGCGCAGAGTGTAATCAGCGTAAGCGGTGTTTCTTGCAGTGGTGGCTAAACTGCAACTTGTATTACTACGGATAGTACATGAACCACATCTTTACGAAAACCATTACCCAGGAATAGATTTAAATACAATGACAGAGCCGTCAGTGTACATCATTCTTTGAGGATTCTTTGTGACCCCACGTCTTTTTTACAGCAATGATTACAGTAATATAGACTCTGGTCTCTCTTCTAATGGGAAAAAAACCCTATACACATAAGAACGATATTTTGTGCTTAGTCGTGCGAAGTCCTGACACACCTCTCTAACACACACACGCACAGAAACACACTTTTGTTGAAATTGCTCCTCTGCTGAAGTGGAGCGTGTGGTTCGCTGACGTGCTTCTTTCCTGCTTGGATGGTGCTTTAAATCAGTTTCTCCTCCATGCGACACACTGACGTCCTTTCTGCAACCTTTATATAATGCCTTGTTATTTGATTCTTAAGAACCACAAATCCAGTAATATCCTCTCCTCCTGCCTGACGTTTTTTTTTCTTTTTTGGACTTGATTTGGACTGTAATTTAAACCGCTAGCTTGTCAGCTAGTCTGCTTGTGCAGGGTTTCACCTGTTTTATACGATTTGTTTGGTTCTCATGCAAAGTGTTTGGCCTGGCGTACTTTTTTAGTTAGTAATACAATAAGTACAACGCCGTACTAATGGGGAAAAACTACACAGCCCGTCATTCTGGTATATTACACACCGTGTAAAAGTTCTCATTTTCCACATTCTTCATTTCTTTTCTATAAGAAAATTCACATTGATGATTATGAAAATCATTTGGATCCATTTGCATATTTCAGTTTGTGGTTTTTGTTTTTCAATACCAGGATCAGGAAAGAAAAGAGATTCAGAAACGACAGTAAGATGCCTAGAGTGGTTAGAAACCAGAGGGCGAGAGACAGACATCTAAGCAGAGAGACAACAAGTGAGACAGAGAGACTGGCAAAGAGGCAGACAGCTGGAGAGGGTTAGTGGGGGAGTGAAATACAAGATGCGAGATGGAGAGAGAAACCAGCAGAGAGGGGAATGCACACACACACACACACACACACACACACACACACACACACAAACAGGCAAGCACTCAGAGAAGGAAATGTTCACTGCACAGAGACACAAACGGATCTATATTAATGTTCCAGAGAGTCACAAATGTGACTTACGGAAATGCATACAATGTGTGTTTAACTCAGTAAATCAGATTTGACTAATAATTTTGCTGAGCTCAGATTCGTTTTATAAAAATCTATACAAATACTGAGGATGTTGAACCTTTAAGATTGTGTAATCAAATAATTTCTAGCAGTAGAGGACAGGAAATAGATCATCTATACTGAATATCTCTACAGAATATCTGAGTATTCTCTATACAGTGTATCTGAAAATACATGATGTTAGTCCAGTTATTAATACACGTTATGGCCAAAAGTTTGTGGACACCTGACCATTAAACTGGTATGTGCTTGTTGAACATCCCATTCCAGATTTAGTCCCTCTTTGCTGTTATAATAACCTCCACTCTTCTGGGAAGGCTTTCCACTAGATTTTGGAGCATGGCTGTAGGGATTTGTGCTCATTCAGCCACTGGAGTAGTAGTGAGGTCAGGCACTGATGTGTGGCTGAGGAACAAGGAGGCCTGACACGTAACTGATGTTCCAGTTCATCCCAAAGGTGCTCATTGGGGTTGAGGTCAGGGCTCTGTGCAGGCCACTCGAGTTCTTGAACAGGTTTATGTATTTTAGTTCCAGTGAAAGGAAATAGTAATGCTACAGCATACAAAGACTTTCTATACAATTGTGGACGTCCAACTTTGTGGCAACAGTTTGGGGTGTGTGATGGTCAGGTGCCCACATACTTTTGGTCATATAGTGTGTAGTTATGATGTTCTTACATTGCTGTTGCACCCATAATTGCAACTGTACATTTAAATTACTGTTATGTAGAATATAGACTTCTGAAATTGGCTCCTCCCCACTTGTGAAATGAAATTTGCAGCCCTATAGAAAAACATACCTGTATCTTGATTTTCCTCAACATCGTGAATGAGCTGAGATGCATACACTCTCTGACTTGGCATAATCCGGAGGTGAAAACATCTACTGTTCAAATTTATCTCCTTTTTTTTTTTCTATGTGGGCCTGCATGTCATTACTTCCTGTTTACAAATTTGAAGGCATTGTTAGGCATGACATTATGCAACTGAACATTACATAGAATCATCGCCTGTACTCATGAAATTCAAAATGCTTTTTTAAAATGTTTAACGTCTCTTAGATTGATGAGCTTAGATTCTGATCATGTACATTGGTATTTGCGTCAAATTGGATCAAATTTGTGACAAACTTCACCTTTTCTTTTTTAAAAAAAAATCATAATTTCAAAGATTTTCTCAATAGGATTGTAGTAGCGATGGTATCAGGACATGGGCCTTTGCAGTTTGCCTGTCTCTATCATGCCTGTTTATAGATCATGGCATTCTTTATAATGATGTAGAGATGTTTCTTTACTATAATACTAAACAATTGCTCGGCATGGAACAATATATCTTGACTGTACAAATAGATTGTACAAGACCGTACAAATCAGAGCTCTGTTTTTACAGACGTCTGAAAGCTAAAGAAAAGAGAAGCAAATGGAGGTAGTAGAAATGTTCATAAATGTTTATTAAGAAAAGGCCTATTTGTTATTAACTTTTTAATTTTTAATGAAAAGGAATATTTTAGTTAATAAGCTATTATATTTTACTCCAACTTTTACAAATGTGTGTAAATAATTATTGTTGGCTATTAAGAAAATGAAATGTTTTTTTTTTTTTAAATTTAGCAAAAGGAATATTTAAGTTGATAAAGAATAGGAAAATAAAGGTTGCATTTTTTTGGCAATAAAATTTTGTTCATTAAAATTTTTTTTTTCAAAAATATTGTGAGAAAATCGAATCGTGAACCCAATATTGTGAATCGAATTGATTCGTGAATCGGGTGAATCGTTAAAATGAAAAGGTTTACTGGTATAGTGGGACAGTGTGATTAAAAATAGTTTTCTCAAAGCAAATATGCTCTGCAGGTATAAGTACATGTATTTGTCAATTATTGTTTTCCTCATTGAGTGTGCAAGATAAGCAAACCAACCGTTTATTCCTTTCTAACCCTAGTACGTATGTACAAGATCAAACATCCAGTATAGCACGCAATGAAACCACTTAGTTATTTTGACAAATCAGTAGTGAGGCTTTAAATCATTTGGACTTTTTGGTGTTTTTAAGCCCTAATAGGTTTCTCTGCTCAGCGTGTTACGAGCTGTTGCGTTGCTCTGGTGCAGCTAACTAGCTGATCCTCCACAAACGCTCCTCAGCCACACTGGAGTGGCAGGGCACGGAGTCATTTAAAGGGCCGGAATTGCATCCCACGCCCCACGCCGATCGATGCCATGCCTGTCAGAAAGATGAATGGGAGCTTTGGGAAGTCCATTTCAATGCAGGCAGAGAGGGAGAGCGAGCATAAGGTAGATTGTGTGCGTGTGTGTGTGATGTGAGTACATGGTCATTTTGTATATGTGTGTAGTATAGCCACTCTCTTATAGACTCCTGGCCCCAGGGGCAGGCTGTTAGAGCTTAATATGCGAAACACATTTGGGGTCATTCCACATCTACCTCAGCTACCTGCTGCAGTCTTCCCACAACGTTTGCCTCTACATTTCTTAAGCCAAACGCTGACCTTATTGCACAAGACAACAAGCCAGTTTCTGCATTTGTGAAGCTTTCAAGCTGAAGTCATAATCAGATCCTGCCCTATCAGATCACTGCAGTTGACAAAAATTCCTTTGCATGTCCATGTCCAGCAAACTAAGTGGTTAAAGCACTGAGTAGCAGCGGTAGCACTGAATCCCAGTCTAGTGCAAATAACAGTCAGGTTTGTTATATTACTGCTTCACCCTGTGATACTAAAACCCTATAATGAGCTTATCTGAGTTAGAGCTGTCAGATTATTTAATTGCATTAAAATTTTAATTAACTAACAGATTTGGTATTCAAATGCTTCTGAATATTAAATAGCCTATAATTTTATACTATTCCAAACAGCAGGAACATTAGAAAATCCCAACGATGAAAATTGTTGCCTTTTTATGCAAAATAAAACCATAAGAAGGCAGTAAAATGTTTGCCAATTTTTAAATGCCTTCCTGTTCAGTGTATATGTTTACCACATAAGGTATAAAGTAATGGGATTGTACAACCGTCATAGTGTACTACATTATATGGCCAAAAGTATGTGGACACCTATCCATTACACCCATATGTGCTTGTTGAACATCCCACTCCAGATTTAGTCCTGCTTTACTGTTACAATAAGCTCCACTCTTCTGAGAAAGCTTTATAGATTTTTGGAACGTGGCTGTAGGGATTTGTGCTCATTCAGCCACAAAAACATTAGTGAGGTCAGGCCCTGTTGTTGGGCGAGGAGGCCTGGTGGTGCAGTTGGCATTCCAGTAAATCCCAAAGGTGTTCAGTGGGCTTGAAGTCAGGGCTCTGTGCAGGACACTCGAATTCTTCCACTCCAACCTTGGCAAACTGTGTCTTCATGGAGCTTGCTTTGTGCACAGGGGCATTGTCATGCTGGAACATGCTTGGGCCTCTTAGTTGCAGTGAAGGGAAATCTTAACGTTAAAGAGTACAAAGACATCCTAGACAATTGTGTGCGTCGAAGTTTGTGGCGACAGTTTGGGGAAGAATCAAGATTCAAGAGATGTTTATTGTCAGCTCGACCATATACAAGTATACAGTAAAGTTGAAATAGCGTTACTCTTAGACTCGTGGTGCAACATATAACAGCGCAAGACAACCATAAAGTGCCGAAAGACATCACAGTGCATTTGACAAAACATAACACAACATAGCTGAAACCTAAACTTCACAGTGATTGTAACAGTAGTTGTTTGCTGTGGACAACAGGTGGTATAAAATGAACAATGACTAATGTATAATAATAAATTTAAATTATAAAACAGTATAGGGTATCCCATACGAGGTCTCTTGGTGGTCTCAGATAGACAATTTGGAACAATTTAACAACAAAAACGCACCGTTACGGTCCGCGAGTGGCCGCTGCATCCTAGCGCGCCACCATCTTCACATACGAGTGTGATAGCTGGGTGTCCACAAACATTTGGCCATTTAGTGTTTGTGGCCAATAAAACTCCATTTGAGATTCAGCCTCATAAAATGTGACAGTTGGACATGTATAGGTATTGTAATATCACTTATTTATCACAAAATATGGTTCGACAATTGAGGCATGATTTAACCAATATGTGAACATTTTATTTATAGCTCTTTTCATCAAGCAACCAAAGTCATTTGGCTATACGTTTAGAAATTGTGCTTTGATAGACTTAAATTAGGTGACTAACAATTCAACATGGAATTTTAACCTTCAGTTACAATATTCTTTTTTCTAATGTATCCAGTGAAAATGTGAAAAGCATCTGAAAGCATCTGATCTGAACATTGTTGCTTTGTGCACAGGCATCAAGAGCAGTCTTTCTGAGGGTTCAGGCACAGACAGGACCTGTAATTATTCTGTCAATGTGTTTGTTTCCATGCTGGTTCAAGAGAATTGGGACGTCAGAGATTGCAAAGGTTGCCATTTCTCCTCAGAATTTACCAGATGCTCAGGCTCTGCTCTTTTTGCCCTTTGGGCTCTCTGGAGCTCCAGGATTAATGGAACTTGGGGAATGGCAAGATTAACTCATAAGTCAGTCAGAGTTTGGATGTTTTGTAGAGTCTGTTTAGATGTCCAGAGAAGTCAGTTTAGACCTTTGGCGATGACTAGAGGTAACTTAGTTATTGAATTCCTGTAATATGATCAACAGCATGACTTCACTGCCTGTGGGTTTCTTGATAATCACTTCATTAGCAATCAATAGGCTGATCTTTATCTTTATTTCTTCTTCTTCTTCTTTTTTTTCAAGCTAACTGTGATCAAATTTCAGCATCACACCTATGAAGAACCTTCACACCTCTTGATGTCACATGCTAATCATCAGATTGGTGCATGTGGTGTGTATGTGTGTATGTGCTTATGTTTTGTTTCAATAGCAGAGTTATACAAGGCCACCTCCTAAAGAATGGAATCAGCTCTTTTTCTCCAATCCTAAGGGTGGAAATATGAGACTGTGGGCCTCTGTGCTGTTTTAAATCCAGCCTTCTGTTGATGAACCTGCTAAAAGACTTGGTCCTCCTACTGCACATATGTTCATGGCCTGACTCTTGCCTCCTCTGAGGGTTTTCTGTTTCTTTGTTTCTCTTCTACTTTCTTTCTAACTGAGCCAGCAATTGGCACTGACCTTCATGAAGTTCAGTCATAGTTAATCAGCAGGACGAGGGCTCTTGGCTCAGTGAGTCATGCCATTAATAAGCTGATCTTAAGGAGACAGTGCAGTTCAGGGGAGAGAGACGGAGTTTTTCCTGTAACCACAGAGAGGAGTGCAGATTTCTGTGGAAAAGGTCATCGCATCGTTAGAGTTGCGAGCTACACTTCTATAGAGTTGCGCTCTATAAAATACAAGGCTCCATCCCAGGGGAGGATTTGCATTCTTGCACGCTGAGGAAACACTGTTACACAAGGCGTCCTCTGCTGACACACAGCCAAAGAACACAGCAGCTGAGGGTCCATTCTGCTTCTGCCAGGCTCTGTGTGCTGACTTGGCCTTCTCTCTTTCTCTACACAGAGTACGTTTTTATCTCGTATCTTAATTTCAATCCATTCATTCTCTCTCTAGTTGCATAACAGTGTTTAAAATGATTTCCTGCCCCCTTGTAATAGAGGGCAAAGGATACACTGGATCTCTTTACCTCTAGAGATTCTTGCTCTGCACATTAAGTGAAGCAGACAGAATTTTATTCTTACCAATTCAGCCTACGTAGATTTCATAAAACGAAGAATCCTTTAAGAATCAGATGTAGCATTGAGACCTGCAAAAATGATGTATGCCGTGCACTCAGAAATGACTAGATTGAAAGCTTACTAGATGTCTTCTCATCTCCTCTACTCTTCACGTGGTGGCCAGCCGTCTGCCTCTCTGCTGTCCAAATTGATAAAAACGCTAGCAGGGGATAGAAAGAAATGGATTACTGAAGGCCCGAAAGCAGACATCCACACAAAGATGAGCAAACCGGATTAGCCTCCCCCACCTACCTCTGACGTGAGGGGCTGTAGTTGTGGGGGTTTTTTTTTGTTTTTGTTTTTTTTGCATGGTGCTTCTTTTGGGAAATCAATCACTTGTCAGCCCAGCTGGCCCTAAGCGCCATGTCGTTTTTCCTTCTCTTTCTCACTTGCCCTGACTCATTTTCCTCTGTTTACATGCGGGGCTTATAGGAGGCCTCCCTCCTCCTTCCTCCTCCAGCCCATCATGCCAGAATCACTCCAGAGGAATTGCTTTGCTTCACGCAAGGCAGAGAGAAAAAAAATATTGTCAACAAGATTTTCTGTTTTACAGCTGCCTGTCTGAGCGCATTACAGCAGCGCACCGTCTGCTGTTCGATTCATTATAGGCTCGCTTAAGCAATTTGTTTTCTCTGGTGTTTTAAGGAAATGTGATTAGGTATGTGTTTCCCTCAGCCCGCTCGCTGAGGTCGTGAAGGAGGTAATATTGCACATTTGGATTTTTATTTTTATTTTTTTTTGTATGTGGGCAGTCCTAAATGAGACTGCTGTTCAGTAGGTATGCTAATGTGGCTTCTCTAAACTGTCAGAGCTAAAGTCAGACAAAAAGAACTATAACTGCAATTGCCTTCTTGGCTTTCTCTTTTTTTTACCACATTGATGAATATGGGCAGTTTGTGGTGACAGATGAGGAAACCTCCTGAACAGAAAAGTAGACGTACATGAAAAGCAAGTGCTGAGTTTGACGCTAGATTTCGGACACGTTCAGCTATGAACAAAGCCTGTGAAAGCCTGCAGCCTTGTCCGGCGAGGCAGCAAAATGGAGTACTGTTGCTCTCATGTTGGAGCTAAGAGGGCATGTCTAAGACTGCAGTGCAGAGGGAGAGACAGAACCTTGGGCATGATTGATTGGGGTTCAGAGGCTCAGACTCTGGCTGTTCTTGTTGGCCGACTGCTTGGTGCCCTTCGTCTTATCGCGACTAAGTAATTCCAAGCTCAGTGAGACCACTCAGAGCTTTATAAACACACAGAAAATGGTTTCAGTGAATAAACTAGCTTTACAGAACCATTCCAGTGGAAATTCATCTAGTTGTGTTCTTCAGCCTCTTACTGTCATCAGTGCACAGAATCACTGGTGGGAGTCTCCATATACTAGGAATGTAACCGAATACAGATATGTTCTGTACAGATACATGTGGAGGTATGAAGTGTGCATACAGTGGATATAAAAAAGTCTACACACCCCTGCTAAAATGACAGTTTTTTTGTGAGAAAAAATGAAACCAAGATAAATCCTGTCAGAACTTATTCCACCTTTGTTGCAAAA
>JAOTRR010000010.1:12186262-12200731 GCA_028570945.1 Gogo arcuatus
AATAAGTTCTGACAGGATTTATCTTGGTTTCATTTTTTTTATCACAAAAAACCTGTCATTTTAGCAGGAGTGTGTAGACTTTTTTTATATCCACTGTACATGTTACTGCTTGTGATTCACCTGGTATTGCACCAACCCTTCCATACCTCCACATATCTCCCCTGTGAGTCTCTCACATCTATTCTTTACATTTGTGCTTCGTCTTTTCTGTGCGCCTAAAAAACTAACAGTGCCTCCGTAGATAGGAATTTGCATCGTGCATTTATCAATGTCGTGACTGCAAAGCACCGCGTTCACATTCAGAGCAACGGAGCCCTTGGGCGAGGGAAAAAAAAACACGGTTTGATTCGTTACCTTTCAGTGAAAATCAAATCACAACACTTGATCTAATTACAGACAAACTATGCACACTGATGCTAATTGCACGCTTTGAATGCTTCCAAAGGTCAGATATTCCCAAGTGAGGCTGTGTGAGAACAGTGGGAAAGGAACTCTGATCTATTGTTTCTTAGAGTTTCAGGGTCGTTTTGAGTCCAGCCTTCATCCTGAGTCTCTAAAGCCATTCAGTGCCTTGTGTGTGTGCGCGTGTGTGTGCGCGTGTGTGCGCGCGCGTGCGTGTGTGTGCGCGTGTGTGTGTGCGCGTGTGTATCCCCTTTGTTGTGTGTGTATGTGGAACTGCTGATGTACCATACCTGCTGAGGGGTTAATGAATTGCTAATGAAACACATGGATAACAGGTAATTAGCTTTGACCTCTTTTTCCCCATTGTTTCATCAGACGTTTCACATCTAGTAGACTAATCTACTTGTGTCCTTTGCAAGTTTTTTGTTTCGAATTCTTTTCTTCCCTGTTAAATTGTGTAAATCGTCCAATTCATACCTAAATGCTTCTCCTATAAGAGTTTCGTTATTATCCACTGCACATAACAGTACCAATGGCCAGTAAAGTTCATTTCCAGGTCATTTTATACTGGAAACTGGAAATAAAATGACATTCAGGAACTGTAAAAATAGCGGTCCATATTTTCTCTCTCTTATGCTTCACGTGCTCCCCATTATTCTGTGGATACTGACACATATACCATCAGGAAGAATGAATATGGCGTCTTTTAACTGACTTATTCTATGGAGATAAGGCAAAGTTTCCTGGCAAAATTCCCAGCACAAATGCAGTTTATTTGCTTTTATAAAAAACCTCCATTGCTCCCAGCCTTGGCTGTTGCTTTAACCCAAAATTAAGTTATCAGAAAATGGTTTATGAAATATGACCTACATGTTAAGCCCTCTCTTTCTGCATCTCTTTGAAGGTTGAAGTAAATGGGCTTTCACACTGCTGTCATAGGAGTGAAAAGTAAATGTCCTGTCAGACCACGAATCTTTCAGTGCAGCCTTTTCTTGCTTAAACCCCTGAGTAACTCAGGAAGTCAGAAATGAGAGAAGGCAACCCTGACACAGGCTCTTTTAAAAGTTACATTTAATATCAAAATCTTTGCCCGTTTTTATATGATGTACAAAATATCATCAGTCGCAGCTCGAGTGCCGTTTTATGGGATTGTAAGTCAGAATCATCATTCATTTCAGAGACCTTTTATATGAGCACACTTGCTCTTCTCAGTTCCCTCGACAATCAGTGCTGTATTCTTGAACATTTTTCGTGGAAAAACAATGATTTAAAAAACAACAACAGCAGTTTGGCAGATTTTACTGTTAATAGTTACAGATTATTATATACAACACAACATACTGTATGAGTGCAGCTCCTGTTCTGACAGGCTATATGGAAGAGGGAGGGCACAGACAACACCGGAGCTATTATATGTGCGCATCGATCCATTGCCATGTCCTGCTGTGCTCGGAACATCACAGGGACAGGTGTGATAGACGGCGTCAGCACGGGAGGGACCGAGTAGCCAGAGGGAGAATAGACTGCATACTGAATAGGACAGTGCAAGGGATTTCTGCACTGACAACTCCATAGTTCAGCATTACTCCTAGGTGGGAGTGACTGAATGTGAAAATCATGTGTGGTACAACATGATGAATGGAATAGTGATGTTTATACCCTTTCCATAATGAATAACAAGTAAGCATTGGCGCCATGATTTCATTGGACAGTAAGCACACTGGTTAACCCCTGGATGATGATTGTTGTGGCTGGTAAAGTGAATGCTAGTTACATAGGTAACTGTGGTTAATTTGAACCTTGGTTAACAGCCAAGGGAAGTGCGAAACTCCTGGATACCTCTTTATATACATACACATGCATGCTGACCTCTTCCAGCAAACACAATATGATCCAATATTTGTATGTACTGAGATGGATGTCATTCATCCATCTATTCCTAGAAGTTTCTTGGTGCAGGTTCTGAATGACAAGGAACTCTGATGGTTGTTTGTGGTTCATAGAACATCAGTTATACTATACGCAACTATCATTGTGTTTTACCACTCCTTACTACTAGGGGCAGTGTGAAACACCTGAAAAACAGATGCCAGCAGCGCCATTAGGAACAGGACTCACTGTAGGACTGCCCTGAAACAGGTCAGATATGACCACTGTACTCACACCACTGGAATGGGTGGTGATAATATAGAATCTGGAAAAGGTGCATGGTGATGCCCAGCTCACAGCAGCAGACTTCCTGGAGCGATACGCCTCTATTTAAGACGCACGAGGAGGACATGCTCCTCATAGAATGGCATGTTACAGCTATTTGGGAGTGTACCAGGCACAATAAGAAGCACTCTACAGGCTCATTGAAGCTGATAGACTGACTCACAAGTTGGGTGATATGATCATGGGCAGAAATCGTGATTTCAGTCACAAGATCACTCCAGTCATCTGGCTATGAACATGTACAAGACGAGCTTATCTCCAGAGCATAAAACTTCCTAAATGTATTAGCTGAAGAGATTGCTCGCAAAATGGCAGTTTTCAGAGACACCTGTTTCAAGTCAGCATCATGTATAAGCCCCTAAAGAGAATCCAGCTCAAGGTGGAAGATCTGTGACAGGCTCCTCGGTGACCACAGCAGGAGGAGGTTCCTCCCCCCTTTTAAAAGGGAAGTAATTAGCCTATGAAGCCCTAGAGAGAAGTCTAGTGCTGTGGTCTTTCAATGGCTTCCACATGGAAATTTCCACAAATGGAAATTTGTTGCTGAATAAAAGGCAGAATAAAATGTTCTGTACACTGAGGGGCAACATGCCCCCAGAACCACTGTCGCACCACAGCACTCCCCATCCAGTAAAGGAGGCTTCTATGGTGATTATATCTCTCTGATTATGACCTGCAGTACCAGCGAGCCAATCAGGGGGGATCAAGGGGGTGCAGCTGTATGCTGATTACCCACATCTGGAATATCCGCAGCTCCAGCAAGCCTAAGGTGATCACTGATGCGGCATGCATCATCAGTTCTAGCATCCTCAACAGATGCCGATACCACTCGTGGGGGTGTGGCTGACTCTTGATTGGCAAGAATAATAATATTCCCCACACACTGGGGTAATAAATTGGCTAGCATTTTCAGTTTATCTAGCCTTATTTCAATGAACCATGTGGCCCTCCCCTGTGTTCGGGAAGACTCCTCTGAGTTTACCGCAAGAGCAAGTACCATAATGTGGTCAAGGAGGATAGATGTGTTCTGGATTGCCTGCTGCTTAGTGAAATATGGCACTATCCTGATGCCACTAGCTATCAGAGAAGACAAGGTGATCTGCATACATCTTGAAAACACGCATGGTTCTAGGGAGAGGCTGAAAAGCAGCACTCTGATTTAAAATGTCTGTCCTTGGAAGGCAAAACAAAAACAAAAAAACACCTGTGTTCCAGGGCGGTGGGAACATAAAAACAAGCATTGCCGAGAATCTGTTTTGTGCCTGTGCAGCTTGAACTACATCTATCACCTTTAGCAGGTGGGACAGTCTTCAAGAGTTCCTGTAATAGCTGGAATCCTATCAGGTTTATACTGTAATTGGAAGAAAACAGCCATCTATTTTCTGAACTAGAAAATAAGTTGAATACATTGACATTTACTAGATTCATCATGAACATTCCAGTTTTGTTTTATTCGCTACTTTGAACATCGGTGTGGGGTTGGGGGCTGTCTAATACATGACGAGGAATACTCGGACACTTACCATGCAGATGTTTGTGGGTGTGTTGTCCCTGTGTAAGTTTAGTGCGAGGCAGCCAGACTCCTTGCAGACGTTGGACCATGGAACTGTTGTGTTCTAAAGGCATTGCGTTAAAAGTCCATTTGGCCATGCTGACTTTGTGATTCCATGCCCCCTCCAATCCAGGGTCACTTTGGCATCTTGTGAGAGTCACTTCAGTATGCAAGACAGATTACACAAGGCTGATTTGCACACATTAGTCAGAGCTGTCAGATAGATACATAGGAACCAAGTAAGAAGAGAGTTGCCCAGTGTCCTGGCCAAGAGAGGTCAATATCTGCAGGGACCACTTAAATTCTAGTAACAAGATAGCTAACATATTGCCAGTATAATAATCTCAATCTGAAAAGAGGCAAGAAGGAAATCAGCTACTAGTTAAAAGAGATTTGTCAGTATTGTAAATGTATCTGATGTATGACATGATGATACTCTCCCGAGAAGCCTATCATGACAATTTATCACTTTGACCAGTACTAGATTGAGAGATAAAGGATTAGTCATGTTATGACTTTAAGAGACATTATAGCATGAATGTGCCACATTGTTCTGGTATAACTGAAGGATTGACCCCTGAGATGCATATTTCTATAGCAGGCTGTAGTACATAATTTAAAAACATTTTTCCCCCCTTCCAGAGCCAAACTGACTGCTGGGTACACTATTGTAGTCGAACATCTTCGGCTCATCTGTGAAGGCAGCATGTGTTGATTAATCTTCTCACTCCTCGTATGTGGTGTCCTTGTTAACAGGAGAGTTTTCCTAACAATAATTATCAGCTTCAGCTGTGTTAAGTGAGAAGCAAGACTAATGTTTGACAGCAGAGCATTGTAAAGGGCCTCGCTGTTGGCTGTTTGAGCCTGTTCATGCCTTTTTAACATCATTTCCAGCGTTTGTTATGCATGAAGAATGCCATTGTGGATTGTGAGTGATTCCGAATGTGAGTTGTTTTTTTGCGCTGTTTCTCCACCCAACCCGCAGGAAAGAACTCGCTGCTTGAGCCAACACAGCCAGCCTGAGAAATCACTAAAGGACATGCTAATAAAACTGTTTAAATAATTCATCTCTATATTCCCTTTCTCCCAGACTCCCAAAACCTAGTATTGCTACTGTGGCGGTCCCCAAGGCTGACACACACACGCACATATTCTGTCTCCCTCAATCAAATGTCACTCTGTACCCCCCTCTTTCTATTTATTGCACTTGAGATGTTTTATTTACTGTCAGAATAATTTCCTGAAGGTAAATTCAGATCTAAGAGTCATTTCCCCCCGGAGTGTGTAGAGAGTGCGAGTCGTGCCACCGAGCGCAGCGGCTGGCTTGTGATATGCATCACTTATTTGTACCTTCCCCTCTCTCTATCTCCCGCTGTCTCACTGTTTCACTCTCTTGCTTTCTGTCATCCATTTCAGCAGAAGAAGTGTTTCAGCCTCGCAACCAAACCTATTTTCAGGTTTTGGGTGGTTTTCTAACTTTTAATGCATTTATTATGAAACAATAATTCACATTTTCACATGAATGTGCATTAGTAACTGGCCCTCCTCAGCCACACATGAGTGAAATCTCATACAACGTCATTTGCAATGTTGCACAGACCTGCGATGGCGCATGACGAAATAGCTCATTTGAGTGAGCGAGCGCGCTCTACGGCTGCTCATCACTTTGATTTGTAGCTGTCTCACACACCAACAGAGAGTGTTTTGGATTTTAATGAGCTTTCCGGCCTCTCTCTCCACCAAGAGCTCTGTCTTTTTGAACTAATGCTCTTTATGTTGCCTTCCCACTATAGATCGCCAATGGAGATGTTCTATTGATCTGCCTTAAGTCTCTATTGAGCCAACCATTAATTTGTTGCCCACTGGAATGTCGTATCCCAATACTGAGATGAATAGATGATATGGTTAACTCGGTTGGTAAAGTAATTATCGGTTTAAGTGACTAATTCGTCAGGTATCTTCGTGAATGAAAAACCTAACGAGCTGCGAATGCTCTGCGCTTAAATGCCATCCTCATTTGTTCTTCTAATTTGGTGCACCTACCTTCCTCTTCCTCATCCTTCCACGTAATGGATTTTCCCACCCTCGTACAGATGGCCTTCCGATCGATAGCAATAACCCTGGAATAAATCATCCATTGAAGGAGCAGCGATCCAATTAGTGGGAGCCACTGGTAAAGATCACAAAGTTAGATTCACAGTGTTTTGTTATGATTTCTGTAAAACTCTGTGGTGCACCAGAAACCAGTTCTGGGATCATTTAATGGAGCTTGTGCCATTAACACTCCTCTTGTGTTTACTGTGTAGTGATGGATGTCCCAGTCACCTAGGACAAGTCCTCTCATTTAATAGCAATGTATCCAATTATAGTCTGTGCACGTTGCATTTATTGGTTTAACGTTTCAAAATGAAATATATAAATGAAAACGATTCAATGTTGAAAAAAGTTTCCCTTTGCTGGTTATTCTTCAGTTCTGGTTCATTTTCAGGCTAAAATTAATACATGATCTTGAATGACCTGGATATGGATCAGCGATTACTGTGTAGATTACAGATTGCTGTTAGTTCCTGATGTGCTGTTAATATGGATCAGTGTGCTTTTTAAAAATAAAAAATGAGAATATATAAATCACCCAAAATGTATTTCTTCATATTTTAATCAACATTTTTATCATATATTTTTTATGAAAAGAAAGTAAGGTAGTAGGCTTTAGACTATCCTACCCTATTCACACTGAAACGGGAATATTTTTTTCATATTTGGATTCATGAGTATTTAATGGTGCATTCCATTTGTACTGGGAAGTCTGGATTTCCGAGTTCCCAGTCAGAAATGTGAACTGGAATACCTTCTGAAGTCAGATTTCCGACTCAGAGTGTCGGAGGAACCTCACCATCTTAGATGGCTGCTCCATGTTGGACGCATCAACAGTAGTGAAAGCTGTAGTAATATCCTGTTTATTAACACTTCAGTCTTATTTGTGTCTAATTAAATCAGTCATACTCACAGTATTGTCCAATTTCTATCTGTGGACATGTTGCTATGGAGTTTGTATGCGCAAAATACCGCATAGTGCATTATCATCAACTAGTATTGCAAACAATGGTTAGAACTGGTGTTGCCAATTACTGGTACTGGTTTTCGGATTTGTTGTACTGGAACATGTTCCACTCAGTGTGACGTCATTCCCAGCTCCGCCTTCTGATTTTTGAGGTAAATGGAACGCAGCATTATTTCTCCACTTTATCTGGTGAAACAAGTAAAACAAGTCAGTGTTTTTTAAAGCTGTTTAAAATGAAACAGAGTTCAGAGTGATCAGATCCTCGATCTCGAGCAAAGATTTTAGTTTGTCCCTGAATCTTGTATTTAGTGATATCGTCTCAGCTGGCCTTCTTTCTAACCCGTCCTCTCTACCACATTTCTCTTTTCTCTTGCTTCAGTGTAGATGACTTTGCCAGCGATGGAAGTGTGCGCGTGTGCGTGTGTGTGTGTGTGTGTGTGTGTGTGTGTGAGATGAGAGCAGAGAGGATGATTCATGCTCGCCCAAGAAAAACAGCAGGGTCTTCCAATGGGCCTTCAGACACAAGTATCCCACCAGGGAGCGCACTCTGTTTATTCAAAGAGCCCATTGAGTAGAGAAACTGAGCATGAACCTGGACATGTCTGTGACAAAAAGAGTGTTGTCAAAAACGTGAGAGAAGAGACATAAAAACAGTCTTTCCTGACATCGTCCTGTATTACAGATTGTTATATATGTTATATTCACTTACACTGTGTATAATGAACGACACCATTGTAAAATTAGTATAAACTGAGATTTATCCACGTCCATATAAACTTTTGAAGATGGCTTATTTTGGACAGCAGTTGACCTTTTTATCATTTCCTCATGGGGCAAAACTAAAGTAAAACTGCATGTGGCCCGGTCTTTTCTTTCACGCTAGAACAACAAGCCTTTGCTTTTAGAGGCTGTTTTTTTGTGATATGACCCAGCAGTTTCTTGATGGTGTGTGTCGTTGTGACGTTTTGCAAGGAAAGACAGCAGGCCACATGAGAACTGACCTGCATTTGTCTGCGCAGCCCATGAGATTAAGTCTAATTTATCAGGCAGGAAGCATGAAGCATGAAGTTATGTCTGTGAAACTACATTTTAATGTACAGTGAGTCGAAGTGTCTCACCACCAAGAACTGTTTTTATCTCGGTATTGTGTAAAAAGATTTCTAGCTGTAGAAAAAAAAAACTCATAAGAAATCAAATATTTATGGAAATCTGGGTTTTCTTTCACCATTTTATTCCACACAATAAATGTCTTGTTCCTATTACATTTATTTGTCTTTCATTATATCCTAAAGGTATGCAAACTTGTACACTCACATTTATTCAGAAAGTACCATTTCTGCTCATAACGTCATCGTTGCTCCTGCTTTCAAACCTCTATTTAATGTATATTATTCAGTAAAAGAAAAGAAATCCATTCTTATTAACTGATAGACAACGCATTAGTGCACTTTTTTCAAAGCTAATATAAGTTTATGTCGTTTTAATATACCATTCTTATTGCCGTTATGTTTCTCAGTGGTTAACGTTACTGAGATTTATGTGTTTCACCGTAGCACTATCATTTCACTGACTGCTTTTATTGAGGTTCAGACTTTCAGGACTTACTTTTGACCTTATAAGTGGAGCAACTGTGAGAGCAGAACAAAGGCCCTTCTAGCAGACTGAAAGAGAGAGAGGGGGAGTCTGTTTCATCCCATAGAAACCCGACAGTCCCGGTGGCACTGTGTCAAGAAGACGGGCAGTTCAGTGCCAGCACACACACACATGTGCCTGCTCATTCACACATACACACACCTCCAAGCCACTGACTTGAGGAAACAAGGAAAGAGGGTGTGAAATCCGCCTTTATCGAAAATTGGCTCTCTCAGTTAACCGCGCCTGACAAATCCAGTCAGGTTTCCACGGTAACCAGTCCACAGATCTACAACCATGGGCATTGTAGAAAACAGAATAGTTGATTGGGGAAAGACAGAAATACAGCAGCAAGGACTAGAACAAACAAAAACAGATTTGTATTCAGAATTAATTAAATTCAGTTCAGCTTTATTTATGTAGCACTTTTAACAATAGACACTGTCACAAAGCAGCTCTGGATGTAGATTTAGATCCATAATGAGCAAGCTAGGGGCAGCAGTGGCAAGAAAAACTCCCTGAGACGGCATGAGGAAGAAATCTTGACTCAAAATGAAACCCATCCTCTTCTTGGTGACACCAGATTTATCATGCGATTATAAATCATTAAAGTGTAGAACAATAAAGACAAACAGTATTAACAGTGCAGTAGGGATTGTAACACAATCTGCATCTGTATCTGTTTACTTCTCAGAATATTGGTTTGTATTTGTATGAGGATTTGAACTGGAAGTTGGTCTCAGCCAGATGCACTGTGGAACATTCTAGCAAGCTTTCTATCTAATGTGACTGACTCAGCTGGGGAACTATCTTTCCTAACTATTGGGAAAGAACTATTGTTTCTAATCTGATCAGATTGACTTCAGTTTTTTGGGTTTGTTACATTCCAGAAAGATCCAAAAAGTCCAATGGACACGCTAGTAATGTCTACGACAAAGCTAGAATGCAGTTTTGCAGCTAGTCAAAATGGGGTCCTTTAAGTGCCAGTGTATTATAATGCTCGTAAGATTTTCCAGGAATATTTTCATTTAATAACAGTAAAAGAGCTAAGAAAAAGGTGCAATACAGGTTGTTGTCGTCGGCTTAGTGGGGCGCAGGCTTTAAAAATCGAAACATTTCCTTCGTGAATTTTAGGTCACTTTGTATTGTGGAGCTAGTAGTAAGGTAGCGTGTAGGAGCAAACTACTGACGATAGGCACACAAATGAATCGTGCACCTCCTGTTTGTATCCGTATTTATATCTGTATAAAACACATGATCTTTTCCTTCCAAATAATGTATTTGTATTTGGTTACATCCCCAGTGTGTTGAAAGGATGTTCAGTATGAGCAGGGTGTGAATAAGAGTCCAGGGACGAGCAAATCTACACTATAATTAATAGCTTTAAATTACATTCCACTCGATGTGGACCGTAGCGTTACACACTTTACTCTTTTTTTTTTCCTAGCTCTACCAGTCCAGCTTAACTAATTATTGAGCTCTTCATGAGCTAAATCAAGAGCATTAACACATTTGAAAACAGTTTTGTAGACAGCAGCTGGCCCTGCAATACTGAGAGTAGGTTTTTTAATTTCCTTGGTTCTTTTGAGATCTCTCCCAGAAATTCAGGGAGATAGAAGCACATTTCCGTAGAGAATGTTGTTTCACCTCAGGCTGAACTGCTTAAAAATCTAATGAAGTGCTCTCTCTCTCGCTCTCGCTCTCTCTCTCCCTCTCTGGCCCTCTTCTGTGCTAAGAGACAAACCTGTAATCAAATACTGCAAATGTCTGGTAATAGTAGGTCAAGGTGATTGTATTTGTGTTAGAAGACATACAAGATGCTTCACCAGTTCAAGACTGTCAGAAAATCTAAGACAATCTGTGCACATGAACTTGCAGTGGCACAGAGAGGTTATCGGTGACCAGGAGGAGCCCGGGCTCCTGATGGAAGGTAATTGCCTTGCATCTTGCCGTCCCTCTAAACTGAGAACTGCTGGAAGCCCTTATGTCTGCTGGTAATTGGTTGCAGGCAGCACCCAGAGATTGGTACTGAGCAAGCCTAAGGATGGCCGAGCATTCGGCTTCAGCTTTAGTGCTCAAACAAAGCTTTTGTTATTCTTCAGTCTCCTTTGTGGACAGTGGAGAGGACGTTCATACTGAAGTTTGGGTTTAAGGCATTTTGTATTGATATTCCAAAATGAATCCAAACCTTGTGATTTCAGATAGGTGTAGATGATTCAGTCTTAGATACAGTCTTTTTTATGGACAATAAACATCCATCAGATTTACTGGAGGCACTGATGGGCAGATAATCACCACAGAGCAAAGTTGATGCAATATCAGCTGATAACAGAGAACAAAAAACAGACAGACAGCCAAACCGCTTTTGGTTGTGATAAGCACTCCCCATCCCAACAACCGCCCCCCCCTTCTGCCCCTCCAAACCCTTCCAGCACACAGGGCTTGACAGCGAGAGCCCCGGGAACAACCACACTCAGAGGGCATTTAGCACCTTGTGTGGGTGTGGGTGTGGGTGTGGACGCCTGTCTAATGACCTTCTTGGCTCTTGAGAATCAAAATTGAATTAAAGGCTCTACACTGTGTGAAGTGCAGCTTTTACAGACAGCAGTGCTGCTGCAGATCCCACTAGAGCTGATGGGCGTCTATGAAACGTAGCTATCCAGGAGACAAGCCTGGTCTCGTCAGTCCTGTTATTGTAGTGTATTCGGAGCTTAGTTTAATGGGAGCATTCTGCATTATTTGCACAATTATGCTTGGGTATCTTCTATAACAAAGCTGAAGGTAAACGAATGTAGCAGTAATCTTAGAGAACCTTTGCCACGATACCATTACTTAATTTCTGTTTCTCTAATTCTAGGCAGCATCATCGGCTCTCAGCAGCCTGGGCCATGTCTACACAGCCATCGGCGATTACCCCAACGCACTAGCTAGCCACAAACAGTGTGCTCTCCTGGCCAAGCAGCGCAAGGACCAGCTGGCGGAAGCACGTGAGCTGGGTAATATGGGCGCCGTCTACATCGCCATGGGAGACTTCACCAGCGCCGTACAGTGCCATGAGCAGCACCTGGACATTGCCAAGGCGCAGGGTGAAAAGCGCGAGGAAGCACGCGCCTACAGCAACCTGGGCAGTGCCTACCACTACCGGCGTGACTTTGACAAAGCTGCGTCGTATCATGCACGTGTACTGGAGCTGGCACAGGCGCTGCAGGAGCGTGCTATTGAGATGAGGGCATACGCCGGTCTGGGCCACGCTGCCCGCTGCATGCAGGACCTGGAGCGCGCCAAGCAGTACCATGAGCAGCAGCTGAGTATCGCTGAGGGCCTAAAAGACCGTGCTGCTGAGGGACGTGCCTCCTCTAACCTGGGTAAGCAAAAACAAGAAGAAAGTGGTTCTGAATCCCTTATCTTTTTTTTTTTTTTTTTTGGTTGCTCTAATGCACCCAGTTCAGTTCATAATGGTAACCAGCGATAACAATATACTGTATATACAAGTAGTAGTTCTCCTTAGCTACCCAATCGCAGAGGTTTTGGTGCACACACAGCCCCTACACACCCAGACCCTTTCCTGCAGCAACTATTGCACCTCTTTTCACACTTGTCTCCTTTGTGAGTTGTATTAGTGTGTGCAAAATGTAAGCGCAGGACAAATGGAGCCTATCAAACCCAAGTGTTTCTGAGCTCTTTCTATCCTTCACTTTGACTTCTAGTGCCTTTCTAATACTTTCTCCCGGCCTGACAACAGCTCCATCAATTTGATCTGATGGCATGCATGCGCTCCCAAATGAATAGATCAGCACTCGAAAGAAAAATGTTCCCATCGAAAAGCGAGTGCAGGCAGCAGCGGGAGTGACATAAGCTTGATCCAGAATGACTGCAAGTCAATTGTTATGTAAATATGTGCTGTGAGTGTAAAAAAGGAAGGAAACTCCGTTGTGTGCTGACTATAGTACGATCATTTATAATGCAATACCTATATTGGTTTGTAGGGAAGCTGAATTTGCTTATATGTGATATATGTTTGCCTTTAAAATCTGCCACAGAAAGCAGTTTCGAGACCAGACATACTGACATTAGGGTTTTTTTATACATACAGCACATTAAGGTAGAGTTGCAATGAAAGTGTTTTGCGTATAAAGTAAATTTGTACATTTTATCTCATTCAGTCTTTGTTTCGACATTACCCATCAACCCCATTATGCCAGTTTCATTAAACTAAAATGGCTTTTAGGATGAGCTACACCTTTGTAACTAGCCCACTAGTCACCACAGTTTCCCTCTGTTTGGCCTCATTCTCTCTCCACCTACCATGTGCTGGAAACTTTATTGATCAGAACTGTCAATAATGGTACGCTGGGAAAGAATGGCAGCACTTATAAAATTAATGATTGCACGCTGTGCCTAGAGCTTGGCTGCTCGGCAACAGTAATGAACAGGTCGATTGCAGCGTCAGAGGTAAGATTTAGTAGAGAAGAATAAAAGCAAAATATTTATTGACATAGCAGCGAGAGTTGCTTGAATAGAATCTAAACCCCTCCAGGTGCTATTATTTGCTTGGGTATACAATTTAAGTGTATGTACATGAGCTGTACATGTGCATGAAATGCAATTCCCAAACATTACCGATGTGCCAGAGCACTGTTTATAAATGGAAATCCTTCCCACTGTGACCTCAAGCACTCCTAGGCTCTTGGTTTATCTCTAAAGCTCTAACATTAGCCACTCTTAGGGTCGGACCTCGTCTTTGCTCTTTCAGGTAGGCAATATGAGAAAGCTGCCTTCTTGTTCTATAACCACTCATGTTTTATTCAGAGGTGGTTTGGGTTCAGTAGGATAAGCGATATCCAAGCCCTTAGTGTGGAGAATTGGATCCCTGTATAGTATTGCTGAATGGACAGTAACTGGAGGCGGATTGAGAGCCCGCGGGCAACAGACACGCCATTATCACTGTGCTTCAGTCTCCAGGATGTAAAAGGATGCAGCTTTGATTTGGATTGGTTGGTAGGTTTCATCAGGTTATCTTCTTTTTTTGGTACCTGTAAAGTGCTCCAACTGACTCATATTTGCATTTTCTATTTTAGCTGATTTGTGTCCGTGTTTGAGATTGTAATTCAATTCTAATCCAGTCCTTTTATGTCTAGGCCTTCAGTATGTTCAGTGCCTGTTAGAAAAGTGAAAAATCTATTAGGTCCCAGAGTAGATACTGTATCATGTATTACAGAGCACTAAGACACAACAATATGGAAATAGGATATGGGCTTCCAAAAACCACACACTAACAAAAAAACTCAACATGACTATTAGAAAAATCCCAGTGAACCACAGGGATAGAAACATGGCAGTCAGACAGTCAGATGACTCACTGTCATTGTTAAATTTGGGTCAAACCCACACGGTCATCCACTTCAGGAATGTAAAGAACGCAGTGTAACCAGTGTGCCATTGCTAACAGTGGTGCTCAGCGGCCATTTCTGGTTATTACCTCCGCCAACTTTGTTGGAGGCAGTTATGTTTTCACCTCTGTTTGTTTGTTTGTTCCCAACGTAACTCAAAAGTAGGTGAACAGATTTTGATTAAATTTTGAGGAAAGGTGAGCCATGGGCCAAGGAACAAT
>JAOTRR010000010.1:12204135-12215750 GCA_028570945.1 Gogo arcuatus
GATAACTGCATAAAACAGCAGGTGTATGGGTGTACCTAATAAAGTGGCCGGTGAGCGTATATACAAAATAGTAGACTAGAATTAAACATCACTGTTTTAACTATTTTAAAGGTAAGCAGTATGTTTCTAGTACATAGAGTAAAATCCAATTTAATCTCAATTTATCAGTATTAACAAAATAATTGTAACTTATACTGTACCTACATGTAACTTTTGCATGAGTTACAGTAGCTGTGAAACAGTATACCCCTTGGGACACAAGCTAGAGTCATTGATTTGACAGTGTTCACTGTGCCTTACAGTACATGCTGTGGACATAGCATTAGCAAATGTATCCAAAACCAGTTGTGCAGAAACGATTCCCTGTGGGCTTCATGAGTTGAGCTTTTACCACAGAGCTACAATTATGAGCGTCTGGCACATTTTGCTGAAAGGAGTGCCATGGGAATCCTTCTCACACCAGCCTCCAACATGAGTTTTATCTTTCAAATGAGGAATCACAGGGTTAAGTAATAGTAATTGGTCACAGAAAACTGAGGGCCATTTAAATGAAAATATTTGATGAAAAGGTGGTGTAATGGGCCCTTGGTGCCCAGGTTTTAGGCTGGCACTGGCTCTAATTGCATTTTTCACATGCTGCTAATTTTGCTTTGGCTTACTCTGCTTGACAATGAGCAGATGGGCGTCTATTCCCTCCATCCATTCTTATGGCCTCTTCCACCTCAAGCTCACTCATGCACACACAGTGCTGCTACTTCCAATGTATAGGGATGTGATTACAGTGATACGAGGAACGTTGATGGAATCATGGGTTTGAGAGTTTTCATGGAATTGTGCGAATGGATCAGAAATATGCAGAGGTTTGAGATTATCAGATGTTTTGTTTGAAATGAAATGTTTTGTAATTCTGTACGTTTATTAAATATTGTTTAAATGTATTAAAAGCATCAAAATTTGAATGGAAGTCTCTGGAAATAAGGGTCCAAAAGTGCTGTAATATTTAGTCTCGCCGCAGTCCCAGGATTCAACAGCAGTGGCTTCATTAGATCAGTGGCCGGTAATAAAATGTCCACGTATTTACATGGGACATGTTTGCAATGCTGTGTTCTACTGTAATAGCTTTGAAAATAATTACCAGGGGGGTTTTTTGCATTGTAATTTTTATGTACATTTCAATTCAAAAGTGCAAATGAAAAGCAAGGTAAATTAATGTAATTTATGTAATGGCACAAAAAAACTAATTATTAATAATATAAAAAGACAGCTTTGTTTCAGTGTATATTGAATTTCCATCTATTCAGTGTGTCTCTGTTGAAATCAAGCTTATTAACTGAGAACTATAAACGCATAAGGGCAGCACAGTGTATAGTTTTGCAGCCTCACAACTCCACGGTTCCCAGTTTGATCCTGAGCACAGGTTATTGTCTGTGTGGAGTTTTCCATGTTCTTCCTGTGTCCTTGTGGTTTTCCTCTGGTTTCCTCCCACCTCCCAAAAACATGCCAGTAGGTGAATTAGCTGTACTTAATTACCCCAAGATGTAAACAAGTGTGGTCATGGTGCCCTGCGATGGAATGTCTACCATCCACGGTATGTTTATGCTTCATGCCCAGTGTTCTCGGGGTAGGCTTCAGATCAACTGCAGGATCAAGCAGGTACTGAAGATGAATGAATATAGATATATCCCACCCAAACGTTCTTTGCCAGAGTATATTGTTGATGTGTGACAAGTCTGATAAAAGCATCAGTGTGAGTTTATAGAGTGTGCTATTGTCACCGTGCTGTTGGTAAGCTGGTCAATGTGTAAATCTCTCAGTAGGTATGATATTTTGTTACTGTAGAGGAGGGTGAAGGGTCATGTTGAGGAACTCTGAACAGAAGTTTGTTCAGAGCCCTTAGAAGACTAGAATCAACACAAGAGCGCACACACACTGGAGCATGCACCAACTATCCTTTGGCTTACACAGTGTCATCTGCTAATGCCAAGTCAACACTGGCTCCTCACTCCCTATAATAACTGTTTTATCTGAATGTGTTACTATTTCTGCATGAATTTCCCATGGCTTTGGACTCCCCGGTGACAGAAATTATTTTTGGGTAGTATGGATATACCAATTATACAAGCATCGTAACCAGCTGCCCACTGTTATTCCCACTCACGAGTCCTGTTTTCCGCTCATCTGAGCACTTTTCCTGATCCATCTGCACTTAGCAGATGGCACTCTGGGTTAGTGGAAGAAAGGAACTGATTAGGGCATACTGGGATCTGGAAGCCAAATCTCATGAACCTAATATTAATGTCTCCCACCACTCTTGCACTCAAACCTATTTTCCACTGTACGTATTCATTAGCCTTCCCAACACTCGGCTTCGCTACTCTAGCCACAAGATCCCATCGTGCACTAGAAGCAGTGGGCCAGGATTTCAGCACCACAGTGTTTTTTTTTTCCAAAAGTACAAAGACAGCAATGGGGCTCTTAGGAGTTCTCCCAGGACACACAAAAGTTGAATGTATGGGACTTTTTAAAATCTCAAATTCTCTATCCTCTGGGAATGAATAGCTTTAGCATGAAAGGTGCTGAGAAGGAAGCAGAGCTAGACCTTTATTATTCCAAGATATTTTACAAACATGCTCTTCAATTATTAAAAACACTTTGCTCTAAACCCGTTTTTGGCTTTTTGAAAGCTGCTGTAACGTGAGATGTACTCGAATGTCTTCCCATCGAAGATTGTGTGATGTTTGCCCATGTTAATTTCCAGCATAGAGGTCATGGAACAAGCAACTGATCCTGAGTCTCTCTTCAGCCTTCTTTGACTGATTAGATGTCAAGAAAAACATTTGTTGTAATCAAACGCAATTTCAGTGCTAATTTCTGACAGTTGGTAAATTAAATGAACGTATCTTTACACAGAGAATGCTTTTATTCTTTAAGTATTATGGAAAACTAATCAGCATCTCCTTCCTCTTGCGTATAGGAATCATTCACCAGATGAAAGGAGATTATGAGACTGCTCTCAAACTGCATAAAGCTCACCTCTCCATAGCTCAGGAGCTGAATGACTATGCCGCCCAGGGCAGAGCTTATGGCAACATGGGCAATGCTTACAATGCCCTTGGTGTCTTTGACCAGGCTGTACGCTATCATCGGCAGGAGCTGCAGATCTCAATGGAGGTTAACGACCGTGCGTCACAGGCCTCCACCCATGGCAACCTGGCTGTTGCGTATCAGGCCTTGGGAGCACATGACAGAGCCTTGCAGCACTACCAGAATCATCTGAACATTGCCCGTGAGCTCCGTGACATCCAGAGCGAGGCCCGTGCTCTGGGGAACCTGGGGAACTTTCACTGTTCACGAGGGGAGTTCCCACAGGCTGTGCCCTATTACGAGCAGTATCTACGGCTCGCACCAGACTTGCAGGACATGGAAAGTGAGGGCAAGATTTGTCACAATCTGGGCTATGCACATTATTGCCTGGGAAACTTCCAGGAAGCGGTCAAGTACTATGAACAAGACCTGGCTCTGGCCAAAGACCTTCATGACAAGCTGAGCCAAGCCAAAGCTTACTGCAATCTAGGCTTGGCTTTCAAAGCTCTAGGTGACTACAATAAGGCTGAAGAGTGCCAGAAGTACCTTCTGTCTTTGGCACAGTCACTAAACAACTCACAGGCCAGATTCCGTGCTCTGGGAAACCTAGGTGATATCTTTATTTGCAAGAAAGATGTTCCTGGTGCTGTGAAGTTTTACGAACAACAGTTGGCACTGGCACATCAGGTCAAGGAGCGCAAGATGGAGGCCAATGCTTATGCTGCTTTAGGTGCTGCCTACCGAATGCTGCAGAAATACGACAAAGCCCTTGGTTACCACACGCAAGAGCTGGAGGTTTACCAGGAGCTAGGAGACATCCAAGGTGAGTGCCAAGCCCATGGACACCTTGCAGCCGTGTATATGTCTCTGGGAAAATACAGTATGGCCTTTAAGTGCTACGAAGAGCAGCTGGAGTTGGGCCAACGACTGAAGGACCCCAGTGTGGAGGCTCAGGTCTATGGCAACATGGGTATCACCAAGATGAATATGGGTGTGATGGAGGAGGCCATTGGCTACTTCGAGCAGCAGCTGGCCATGCTGCAGCAGCTCAGTGGCAATGAGGCAGTGTTGGACCGCGGCCGTGCCTATGGCAACCTGGGAGACTGCTATGACTCGCTGGGCGACTATGAGGAGGCAGTCAAGTACTATGAGCAGTACCTGTCCGTGGCACAGAGTCTGAATCACATGCAGGACCAGGAGAAAGCCTACAGGGGGCTGGGCAATGGACACAGGTAAGATGTGTGGTGTTATTTTATTTTATTTTGCCAACTGTGCATAATGTAAGATGCTTAATATAAATCATTGCCTAGTTGCCACTGAATTATGCAGTGCAACTTTTAAAGGAAATTACTTTAGATCCTCAAGGATATGTTACGGTTCAAATTCCATGATTGATTTATTGTTAATGTGGTGACACAGTAATGGAACTATACATAGTACTGGAGCACAGTACATATTCGTAAATTCTAAGACGAGAAATATAAAATAATTTAGTGTTTTTTCAGAAATGCTCTGATTGCCTGCAGACTCACCATCATGCTCATTCATGCATACAATGAAAACACATTTATACTCCTTGGACTCTCTATGAATTTCTTAGCAGCATAGGTGCAATTGCCACAAGACCAAGTGTGATTGACAAAACTGTCAGTCTGTGCACAGCAACACCTTTAATTAACATCCAATCATTTGCTTAAGTGCTCCACCACCATCTCAGAGCCTTCTGTCCATTCTGCTTACTCCATCTTCTTTCTGGGATAAGTGTATTGACATAGGGAAGGGGTTGATGAATGGGCTTCTGGAATGGCTGATGGAAAGATGCTACCAGCTGAGTTGTAACGACTGGGGGTGGAAGAACCCATATTGGGCCTACAGTATACCAGTTCTAGTGAAACTATCATTCATCAAACACCCCCTGTCGTCCTGCTGCAGCCCACAGGAAGGTAAATTACATTGTCAGCAGGGACAATGCGCCAGGTTTTCCCCCATTGAGAGAAAGCTCACCCTCGATACTCGAGACGCATCCAACAAGAGGCTCATTACGGCCAGACATTAAAGGCTGTTTGTTTCATTTACATTTGACAGTACTGATGGCAGCGTAATTCTAAGTGACTGCACCACAAGGTGCAATGATGCATGGTGTCTTAAATAGCAAATGTGTCCCAGCAGCTGCCTTGCATGAATACAGTCAGGCCTTGTAATTCCTCAGAGAGACAGCGTTGAATGATGGTTTCCACATCAACTTGCAAAGATGCTTTTCTCCCAAAGGGCTGCCAAATTATGTGCTGATAGGCTACATTTCTCATTCTGAATAAGGCTATGGGTAGTGTATCACATATCCCATAACATCTTATTTTTCGAGTAATTCTTTCTGGTCATGTGGTTTGAGGGCTCATGAGACTCAGGGCTCTTCATACTGTGAAACTGGAGTGATATTGCTTCTATATTTTACGTCTTGGTCTTTGATTTTTCCTCTTGCTATTAAAAGAGTTCAGTAAAGAGTAGGTTTTTGTTTTTTTGTCCTACTTAATAGTGATGTTCTGCTAAAATTGTAGAGATTTGTTTAGCAGTTTTACGAGCTTCATTAAAGCATTTTATTGCATTGAATGACAACACATTTTCTTGTTGCCAGTTAGAAAAGAAATCATACTATTTTCCAACCAACTTGTAGTCTGATATGAAATGTAGTTTAATGTAGTTTAATATGTAATGTAGTAAAGTGGGTAAAAAGGCAAACAGTTCCTGGACCATCCCATTCCCAGTGACGTTTCTAACTAGTTGTGTGTGCATGATGTGCTCTCTCTATCCCTTTAGGGCTATGGGCAACCTGCAGCAGTCATTGGTGTGCTTCGAAAAGCGTCTGGTGGTGGCCCATGAGCTGGGAGAGTGCAACAACAAGGCACAGGCATATGGAGAGCTGGGCAGCCTGCACAGCCAGCTAGGCAACTATGAGCAAGCTATCTCATGCCTGGAACGCCAGCTAGCCATTGCCCGTGACACCGCCGACCCATCGCTGGAGGGCCAGGCCAGCTGCGGCCTGGGTGCTGTCTATCAGCTCATGGGAGAGTATGACACCGCACTGCAGTTCCACCAGCGGGACCTGCAGCTCGCTGAGGAAACAGGAAGCGCAAGCTGCCAGGGCAGGGCCTACGGCAACCTGGGTCTCACCTACGAGTCTTTGGGCAACTTCGAGCGTGCTGTGGTGTACCAGGAACAGCACCTGAGCATTGCTGCACAGACGAATGACCTGGCAGCCAAGACGCAAGCTTACAGCAGCTTGGGACGCACACACCACGCCCTGCAGAATTACTCACAGGCTGTCATGTACCTGCAGGAAGGTGAGAGAGAGAGAATCAAAAATGAATAATAATTTTACCTGAACTACAGTTAACTAAAAACGCATATCATTCAACACTGCAGATTGATGATATACCATCAACAGGTGGATTTGTGCTCTTTCATAATTACAGCTATGAATTAGCAGAACCTTTTTACCTCAGTCCTGTCAGAAATACAGATAAATCTATTCGTTATACCAAACACTTCTCCTGCTGAGAATTATTCCATTTGAGAGCAGACAGGTAGGATGGAATCTTATTATTGTAACCATAACTTGAAAAAAAAAAAGTTGCTGTAGGCTAAACGTTATTGTAAGATTATTTAAGGAGGCATGTGACAAGTTTAATTTTGATTTTGATGTGTTCACCCGCTGCTGTTCTCTGTTTTTTGTGAATGTATCAGGAGGGACTACTCAGCTTTCTGATTAGGAAAGAAATTTAATTGCTTATTTCAGTTGCTTATTTATAACTTTATTTATAACTGTCTGAACTCATATTCCAGAGAGAAAGTTGAATGTGATCTAAATATGGCAGACACATGATCATTTGGTAATGGTGGTGTAGGGTTCATAGGACCATATGCTGAAATTTGTCCACATTACTTCCTTCTGGATTCTGCTTTACGTCAGCAAACTTAACACAGTTTAGTCTGAGGGTCCTCAGATCCAGTCCTGAAATTTATCCCGCCTTAAACACATGTAATTATCATCCTATCAGTAACTTGGATCAGGTGTGTGTTAGGGAATACTTTAAACTTAGGCAGAGCAGCTAGCTTTCAGGACTTGTGTTGAGAACCTAGGATAAGTCGTCCATTTCCAGAGTCATATTGCAGTAAGATTTAATAGCTGCTGACCATTCAACCACAAGCTCATAGACAGTTCACACTCTCAAGCCATAAAGTACTCATGCTCAGTCGTGCTGTAGATTATTACTAGCCATATTTGTCATTAGGGTGAGAACTTGAGGAGCTGATTATGGTGGAGGAAATGGAAAAGAAAAAAAACCTGTTTGTTCCCAACAAAACACCTTCGTACCCGCTGCAAAAAAGCATAGCTTCCCTTTGCATGACAACCAATTACCATAATGTGGCCTCTACACATATGTAGAAGTGTGATTGCATGTGTGTGAAAGACAGCAGCTGTAATTAAAACTGTGTAGTGCACGTAGCCGTGCTTGTCTTGAGTAAGAATGTGCAAATGGCTTTACTGTGGGGATGGCCGCCTACTCTTTCCATGTGTCCTCACAGACCGTGTGTGAATGTGTGCACTGTTTGCACATTTCTAAATTCGAACTGCATTCAGTGTGTGTCCTTGTCTATTAGAGCCACATTGATCTGTAGTGTCTATAAAAAGGTTTACTTGTTGTGAGCCTTTGACTAGAGCATGCACCATTGTTTGGCGAGGGAGTAAAAGTAAACAGATGTTAATACAATGCTCACAAGGTAGCATGGAGAGTGGAGTGCTTCCAATCCACGTTGCTATGTGCATCGCTCCTTAGATACCCTGCCTGTAAGAAAGGCACCCAGATAAGGAAGCAGAGCTACTTTATTTATCTGTTCTGTGACCGGATCACTGCTGCATATGTCGGCTGCCCACACAGTGTACTGAGCACTGTGCCATATACTTCATCTATTCAGAGTCATCTATTAAGTTATTCAATAATGCCACTAAAGCCTTCAGCCCATGTAGGTAAAAAGCTAAAACGAATCGCTAATATTTTAATCAATGGCTTGAAAAGCGGATAAACATGTTGACCGTTCTAGCAGAATTTCTCAAGTTTGAATGGCCTGTGAAAGAAATGTCCTTGTGGATAACACAGTACAAATAGAGAGATGGAGAAGGTTGCACTGAATTGATAACCCATTTTAGAATGGGTGATTGCATTATTTAGGTTCTCCACAATTAAATCTCAATATCGGTGTGACCTGCTAGGACCTTTGCAAGCCATCCCAAAGACGAACGAAGGGAGAAAATGCAAGAAAAAGGGTCAAGGAGAAGGAAAGAAAGGGGTTGTGGGCTGAGAGAATGTGGTTCATGGTGAGAGCAGTTCTGAGTAAGAGCCATTAAATGCAGGTCTGAGTCTTTGTCTCGGGGAATGGTGTATAATATGGTAAAATTAATAAAATTAATGAATAATAAGTTTATATAGCACCTTTCATATACGGAATACAGCTTAAACTGCTTTACGTGTTACAGCGCACGTTTATTTACGTATATTTGGTTTGCAGCCTTGTATCATTTGACCTATAATACTGAAACAGCCTGTAGTACCTACTACTCAACATTTTCACGCTATCTAGTGTTCAGAGCACGTAGGCTCACATCTCACACTGCTGAAACACTGATTAAGACCAACGCCTATCTGCTGCATTTGATGCAACTCAGGCCTGCTTCTAAAGACTATTCATAAACAAGTAAGGTGTCACTATGAGTAGAGACTTTGAAATATGTTGAGAAAACAAATGGTGATGGATTACGAACATAAGACACATGGGAGGCTATTTTATTATTTTCTTTGCAATTCTGTCTTCTTAAATCTCTTACTTGCCTTTATATATTTTCAATATTTGGAAAGCAAATATATGGCCTATGTATCCCATATAAGGGGTTGCACAACTATTAATTTTTACTCGTTGAGCAATAGGTGTAATTCAGATAAGCATTGGACATTTCTATAGTTCTATAGGGATATCAAAGTGAAAATATTCCATTAAAATAAAAATATACTTTACCCATGTACCCTTACACAATGTACAGTTTCATCAAGACAATTATATATGCCTTTCTTTACCATCTGCCTCCCAGTTTTTTTCCATCGGACCAACTAGTTGACGTCCTCACTGTGGTGACCAGTGAATGTATCAATCTAATTGATTAGTCTAAGCAACCCCTAATATATATTTTTACTTTCAAAGCCAAGGTTATTGGTGTGAATCGATAGAATAGATAATATGTGGAAAAATTGTAAGAGTTTTAGTGTACAGTCCTTCCAAGGTTCAAGAAAATACCAACTTTTTTGAACCCACATAGATTTTGAGTTTGATGCACCTGTATTAAAGAAATAGTTCGCTTTAATTTTGCGCTGGAGTTGTGAGGCTAATGTTGTTAACAAGTTTTAAAAAAAAAATTTTTTTTTTAACTACTATTACTACTGTACTACCACTACTTGCTGGTGACATAAGACTTGTGGCTTTAGTGCATAGGTCGGACACCAAACCTGTCTTACCTAATTAATTACATCAGGACAATAGAACAGTAAAACTACATATACAGTCATGGGAAAAAGAAAGTACATCCTCCATTAATTCTATGTTTTAATTTATCAGGGCTTAAATAACAATTCTGTGGTCCTCACCAACTTCTATAAACGAACAAATAACATCTGGTGACAATGCTACAGATTTCAGTATGTTGTCATTTTTTCCCCCAAAAGTAAACCGACATTCAGAAACCATGTGGGGTAAAATAAGTACACCGGATAAGTAATAAGTACCGGCCAGTCTTCTTTACAACATTGCTTTAGTTCATTGGTGTTTAAGGGCATTCATTTATGCACAGCCCTTTTAAGATCCCATCAGAGCATCTCAGTGAGGTTGAGGTGTGGACTTTGACTTGGCCATACACCACCATGAAGTTTATCTTCTTTAGCCATTTAGATGTTGATTCACTGGTGTGCTTGGGATCATCAATAAGCTGCTGGACAGATAGCCTCACATTTGACGCAAGAATATTCTGGTTGGTATGAGGTGTTTGTAGTGATATGCTGTGTTTGGTTTTCACCAAACACAGCACTATGCATGATGACCAAACATCTCCACCTTGGTCTCATCAGTCCAAAGGATATTGTTCTAGAATCTTTGTGATTTGTTCAGATGCAATTTTATGAACCTAAGTCATGCTGCCATAATCTTTTTGGAGAGAAATGGCTTTTTTCTAGCTGTCCTTTCATGAAAGCCATACTTGTTCAGTCTTTTTCTGATTGTGCTGTCATGAACATAAACATTTAATGTGCTTACAGTGACCTGTAGGTCACATGATGTAGCTTTCAGGGTTTTCTTTATATCTCTGATCATTAAACAGCCTGAACTTGGATTGAATTTGCTGGGACGCTCACTTCTGGGAAGATTGGCAACTGTCTTGAAGGCTCTCCATTTGTAAACAGTCCTTCCCATTGTAGAATGATGAATTTCAAATTGTTTGGAGATGGCCTTATAACCCCTCCCAGATTAATGAGCAGCAACAATTGCTTCTCTGTGGTCATAGCTGATATCCTTTCTTCTTGTCATGATGTAGACACACACCTGAGTGCTCCAGAACACCAAACTCCCAAAAGTTCTGCTTTTATTGAAGTAGTCGCACTTTTTGATAATTAATTAAACGTGTGCATTTCATTAGTAACATCTGGCTGCTAATTACTCCATTATTGTTTGTGAAAGTAGGAAGGGTGTGCTTATTTTTTCCCACCTGGTTTCCGAATGTTGGTTTACTTTTTGGGGAAAGAAAAGACTACATATTGAAATCTGCTGTGTTTTTGTTGTCACCTGAGGTTATTTGTTTGTTTATACAAGTTGGTGAGGACCACACAATTGTTATTTAGGCCCTGATAAATTAAAACATATAATTGAAGGAGGGTATGCTTTCTTTTTCCAATGACTGTATTGAAATATGTTCAGCAAAATGTATTTTGACAGTTTTTTTTAAAAATGCATTTGGGTGTGTTTGGTAACTGAGACAGGCTGACAGCTGTAATATACTGTTCATTTTTGATCACATGTTTACACCTCTAAGTACTAAACAAGACAGAAAGATACAAGTGCAAAATATCAGTGTTTGAAAATATCAATTCTCTCTCTCTCTCTCTCTCAGGTCTGCGTCTGGCGGAGCAGCTGGGCCGGCGTGAAGATGAGGCCAAAATCCGTCACCGTCTGGGCCTCTCACTGTGGGCCAGTGGTAACCTGGAGGAGGCCCAGCATCAGGTATACACACACACACACACACACACACACACACACACAGAGATACAGAGAAGCATACAAAGAGAACCAGCCTAGTGATTCGTTTGGCTTCACTGACTTGACTCAAGTGGCCATAACCCTACTCAGATAAAATTAGATCTTCTCACTAGTGTAATGACTGGCCTGTAGTCTCTGTGTGTGTGTGTGTGTGTGTGTGTGTGTGTGTGTGTGTGTGTGTG
>JAOTRR010000010.1:12237095-12263519 GCA_028570945.1 Gogo arcuatus
TGTTATTCACTTCACCTGTCAGTGGTCATAATGTTATGGCTGATCGGTGTATATACAGACTAGTCAAAATCGTGGACACACCTCATTTGAATGTGGTTTTTTTTTTTATGGTCTTGAAGACATTGAGGCATATTTCATAGTCATAAAGATATTCAAGGCTTATGCCTAGTTGATGCATATGTATGAATTTTCAGATCACTGCATAATTCCATGTGTGTTATTTCAATGTTCAGATACGTGGATCATTTTTATTCTACACAAGATTAAAATATGCCAAGTCCTAAATGGCGTCCTATTCACTATATATGCCCACTACATAGGGTGTAACCTAATGGTATTATAGTTTTGGCATAAATGATATGCATTTATTTAAAGACTTTTTTTGCATCGAATGACGGAAAACACATTTCACCATAAAGTTTTACTTTAGCTGAGTTTAATTCAGTTGACTGCAGAATCAAAGAGGCACGACCATATTTAGTTTAATTAACAATAAAATATGTGACATTTTATTTGCTATCAAATATTACTTCTCACTTTCTCTTTCCATCTCTCTGCTTCTTCCAGGGTCTGATGCACTCCAGTGGGCCAGTGGGCCGGCACAGGCAGCTGGTGCTGGTTCTCGAAGGCGAGCTCTATCTCATCCCGTTCGCTCTGCTAAAGGGAAGCTCCTCTAACGAGTACCTGTACGAGCGCTTCAGCCTTATAGCCATGCCCTCCATTGGCAGCTTGGGGGCCAACGCCAAGGTCAGCTCTTTGACTTTTACTCTGTCTGTCATTCGCCCATTGTAAAGTGAAGTGTAGCACTTTTAGAAAAAGACAAAATATATCAGATTCATTATTGATGCAGTTGTACTTGTCAGATCAGGTTTGATTTATTAGTGAATGTGTTTCATGTACATTATTTTCAGTGTATTTAGATGGAGCTAAATATATTCGGGAAAGAGAAGTAAAATAATTAGGATTGATTGATTTATTATTCATTTATTTGCCTTTGAATGTGGTTGATAAGTAAAACCTAATTATTTTCTGTCTATGTTCTGTAGGTTCATAGTTTCATAATACATGCACAACATCAACAAATAAACAATTAATTAATTAATTAATTAATCTCTCTCTCAGGTTCATCCTCGACGTGCCGGCCCAGCGCTGTGTCCAGGAGGCAGCTCCGCAGCGGTGGTGGGAAACCCTCGCCTGCCCACCTCAGTGATGGAGCGCTGGCTGTGGGGTCCGATGCCTTCTGCCGAGGAGGAGGCCCACATGGTGGCTGAGCTGCTGGGCTGTCAGCCTTTAACCGGTCCGGGTGCCACCAAGCAGCGGGTCATGAGCGCCTTGAGCCAGGCTGAGTGTGCCCACTTCGCCACACACGTCTCCTGGAAGCTGGCAGCTCTGGTGTTAGCGCCCAATCAGGACGTAGGCACTGGGCATGGTGCTAATACTTCAAGCGGGGCATCCGGGGGCACTGAGGGCAGCGTGAAATCTAGCTACAGTATCAAAGATGACGCCAGTGACGCTGAGAGCGTGTGTGACAGCCCACCGCTGCAGGAGTTTCTGCTTACAGCTGCAGACATCCTGGACCTCCGGCTGCCCGTCAAACTAGTGGTGCTGGGGTCAGTCTGTCTCTGTTTTAAAGGATATACAAGTAGCTTTATATCCATATATATTTTGTTTTACTCCTTTATTAACTCATAATGTATTTTTCTCTCTTCTTGTTATAAGTGTGTTTCAAGTAAATGTGTTTTCCATGCTTTACTTAATACAGGAAAACATTAAAATTATTCTGTGTAATCACCCGTATGCTACATACGCAGTTTGTGTTAAACAGGCCATGCTCTGCTTCCCATGTTCTCAGTAGAGTTACAGACAATTTACAGTTGCCTTGAGCTGTATCAGCTAACGGCCTTACTCTAAGGCTAATGCTAAAATAGTGCTAATGCTGTGCTGTATTGTGATCTGTCCAGTTCTTACCAGGAATCAGATAGTAAGGTGACAGCCGACGGAGTGGTGGGACTCACCCGAGCTTTTTTAGCTGCAGGCGCTCAGTGTGTGCTGGTGTCTTTGTGGCCCGTGCCTGTAGCTGCCTCCAAAATGTTCGTCCATGCTTTCTACACAGCCCTGCTGAATGGCACAAAGGCCAGCGCCGCCCTCGCAGACGCCATGAAAACGCTTCAGGGCAGCAAGCAGTTCTCTCATCCTTCCAACTGGGCAGGTTAGGCCATTATTTTAAACACAGTGCTACTGTGATGATCATTTTTATAGCAGGCTTTATAGCTAAAACCTCTTATCTTTTTTGCATGTTTCTATAGGCTTCATGCTGATTGGCAGTGATGTGAAGCTGAACAGTCCCTCGTCTCTGATTAGCCAAGCCCTGGCTGAGATCCTGCAGTATCCAGACAAAGCCAGAGATGCCCTGAGGGTCCTGCTGCATCTTGTGAGAGACGCACAAAGCATCATAGCATTAGAACGTGCTCTGAATCGTAATATCACACCCCGAACGTTACAACCACAAGAACTGTTTATTTTTGTTCCATGCAAGCTGCACGAGTCAAAGTGTAGCTGTTTATTTTAGACACAGGTGTCAAACTCCAGGTCTCAGTTTTCCCTACCTGTCATTACATCTGATTGAAGTCTTGCTTGATTTAAAAATTCAGTTTAAAAATCTAAGTGTTTCACCCAGCAGCAGAGAGGTTTGACATCCATGTAAACTGGAAATTAGTGAACCTTTTTGAATTTACCGGTCTTTGTTCACCTCCAGGTCGAGAAATCACTGCAGCGTATTCAGAGCGGTCAGCGTAACTCCATGTACACATCTCAGCAGAGCGTGGAGAACAAGGTGGGGGGCGTCCCAGGCTGGCAGGCTCTGCTTAGTGCTGTGGGCTTTAGGTTGGATTCGGGCGGTGCTGGCCTCCCCGCTGCCGTTTTCTTCCCCATGGCAGATCCCGGAGACCGACTCCAACAGTGCAGCGCCACCCTGCAGTCTCTGCTAGGTACACTAGTTCATCATAGACTTTAATCGGTCACAATGAGTCAGGTGAAGTTTATCTATAAAGCATAGATGTTGACTAAAGTGCTGTACAGAAACAAAACTACATTTACATTTGCAGCATTTAGCAGATGCCCTTATCCAAAACAGCTTACAGAAGTGCTTCACACAAGACAAGAGATTTATTTTAATGGAAGTATTAATTCAAGTGCTGGTGAAGAGGTAACCCTAACCAAGGACAGCCTAAAAATTTAAATAATACACTAAAGCTTTTTTTAATGCTTCAGCACACCTAATTCAAATTATTATTTAATAATTCAGACTTTTACTATGCATTTGAGCTATAGTTACATTTATTTATTTGGCACGCACGTTTATCCAGTTCAGTGCATCTCACTTTTACCTGTTTAAGGGCCTGGTTTAAAAGCCTAACAGTGACTCTCTGGAAGTCCTAAGATTAAACCTTACAACCACCTGGTCATTAATACAGAATTGAAATCACTAGGCTGCCCCTGAGCTTACACATCAGTCAGTCATTTTATGACAGGATTAAAAAAACAAAACTAGGCAGTTTGACTTGTGGAGTTTGCCCCGCCCTTCCCATTTTAAAAACGGCTTCCACAAGCATCATCTTTTTCCTGAAGATCTATCCATATACATCAGAGGGCATATATAATTTAATTCTCAATAAACACACACACACATAATATAACATAATATAATATAAAAGAGAGGATGCTGCAAAAATGGACAAGCATTCATAACAATAAAGAATAAGGAAAGTAAATGTGTAAAACAGAAATGCACCACAAATCTCCAAGCACTGTTTAGACATGTACACATTTTAGATGTGTCTCAGGAATGTTTATTCTATGTCCATAAAAGTGGGACACTGACAGACACTGGCTGAATGTAGAAACGTTTGTAACTTGAATATGTGTACATATTTGCTTCCCAGTCACCTGACACTTTGTGGTGAAAAAGATGCTGGGAGGACAGAAATCACAATGCCCTCTTGTCCTGTGTGTCCTCAGGTCTGCCACCTCCTGCTCTCCAGGCCCTGTGTAAACTCATTACAGCTTCTGAGACCGGGGAGCAGCTCATCAGCAGGGTGAGGCATTGCAGCAGTCCGCAGCACTTTACACAACATACATGGCTTCAAATATTTAAAGCTAACTTGATGGTTGTATGCATCTTGAGCAGTATTTTCAGAGGCCTGCATGCATATTGTGCAGTTACTAATGCTTGCTTCACATGCCATTAAATCCTGTCTTCTTCTCTTTTTCTTAACCTGCCGTTTGAAGGCTGTTAAAAATGTAGTGGGAATGGTAAGTGCTTTCAGTAATCGCACTCAGCTAAATTGACCTGCTTTTCTAAACATACCTAATAATAAAGCTAGTTTTGCAACAAATTTGTGTTCTCTTTTCTGATCAGTTGTGATAAGGTTAATTAGAGCCTGTTCTAAATGTACATTTATTGCAAATCTTTCTCGGCAGCTTCATCAGGTATTGGTCCAACTGCAATCTGGAGAAAAGGAGCAGGATTTCTCACTGGCCCCTATCCAAGTGTCCATCAGCGTGCAGCTCTGGAGGCTGCCTGGCTGTCATGAATTCTTGGCTGCTCTGGGTAAGTGCTGAAGCAGACTCAACATACTGTCTGAAGTATGTGAGGTTATGCTCTTGAAGCTTTATCAGGTTACATTCTGTATCATGTGTGCATTCCAAGTATGGGCTTTGGAGCCTCTCTGTCTTTTTCCAAAATGCTTTATCTCTTTCTTTCTGTCTTTCTCTCGTAGGATTTGACCTGTGTGAGGTTGGTCAGGAGGAGGTTGTGCTAAAGACTGGGAAACAAGCAAACCGCCGCACTATGCACTTTGCCCTGCAGTCTCTGCTGGCCCTGTTTGGTAAGACTCATCATCTGCTTATTTACCCATCTGATAAAAAGCATATCTCACTGATTGCATATAGCATACAAATGACTAAATAGAAATGTCTGCTTCTATTTTTTTAGACTCCACTGAGCTTCCTAAGCGTCTGAGCTTGGACAGTTCTTCATCCCTGGAGTCTCTGGCTTCAGCTCAGTCTGTGTGCCAGCAGCTGCCTGTGGGCTACGCCAATCCTCCCTTCTCCCCTCCGTGCCCTGACAGCCTGGCATCAGATGCCATCTCTGTCTACAGCCTGAGCTCAATTGCCTCTTCCATGAGCTTCCTGCCACGGCCCGATGGAGCATCAGATGTCAGTGGACAGCGTCCACGCCATGCTAGCCTGTTCACCCCACAGCGGCACTCGGCTGTGCCACGTAGCCGCTCTTCGCCACATGGCGCTGCCCGTGGGCACGATGATGATGAGTACCAAGGCTTCAGCATCATCAGCAGTGAGCCACTAGGCACCCATTGCGACACACTTCCCCGACCAGCTGGGCATCAGCGTGGCACTGGCCGTGGGGGAGCAGGTAGAGGCTACGTGGCATCCGTGTCATCTAGAGGTAGCGTCAGCACGCCAACATCACCTGTGAAGACCGCTAGCCTGATGCCCAGTGCGAACTCGCCCTTCCAGAAGACAGGCAAAGCAGGCAACTCGGACACTGGGGAGTCAGATCAGTCTAGCACAGAGACAGACAGCACAGTGAAATCGCAGGAGGAGCACCCACCTGCACCTGCCACACCTCTTGACCCACAGGAGCTGGCACAGAAGATCCTAGAGGAGACACAGAGTCACATGCGGGCAGTGGAGACACTCCAGAGGGGCAGCATTTCAGGGCCAGGTGATGCCCCAACACCAACTGGAGGCTCTGCCTTCCGCTGCTCAGAGACCAGTGCTTTCAGTCGACCCAGTAGTAGAGCTAGCATCAAGTCACAGAAGCTCCAGAAGATCAGCTCGGGTTATAACAGTCCCGCCATGTCAGAGACATCACTGAAGGACAGCAGTCAGCCATCACCCACTTCCGAAAGCCTTCATGCCCAGTTCAAGCTTAAATACCCAAGCTCACCTTACAGCGGGCACATCTCGCCCAGCTCAGGCCACCAGTCACCCGCAGGCAGCGCACCCTCCCCCGCCCTGTCCTATTCCTCCACCGGCTCCACACGTTCTAGCCCGGGTGACCTTGACCGCCTCAAACTGGCTGCCATCGATGAGAAAGTGCAAGCCATTCACAATCTAAAGACCTTTTGGGCCAGTGCTGCTCAACAGCAGCAGTCTGGACCAATGAGGGCCTTCCATGGTGGAGCAAAATTGAGTGCCTCCCAAAGGGATGTTCTAGGCCTTCTTAATCTGTCCCCCCGCCATGGCAAAGGTCACAACCTGCCCAGCCATGAACTTCAAGACATGGGGCTTCAGTCGATGGAGCCCAGCTCTAAAAACCCACCAAATGGCCATCGGAAGATGGAGCCAAAAAGAGTTGCCCCCTCTCCCACGGCTTCCACAGGGAGTAGCCCTGGTTCCCATACCATCAGACTGCCCACAGGGAACGGGTATAAATTTCTTTCTCCTGGGAGATTCTTTCCCTCATCTAAATGCTGAAAGTTCTCTCCTACATTTGATTTTTTTTCCCTGAAATGGTAGGAGTGGAATATTTGGATGCGTGCCATTCCTTTGGAAACAGTAGAATGGATAACACAAGTTTATGACCCAGATACGAGCCTCATTTTGTCCACTGTGTCAGATTGACCAGAGAGCATATAATCCTTATGCTTCCACCTACACTGTAAAAGAACCATTGATATATGCAGACTGACCCGAGAACTGACGTGTCAGGAAAAAAAAAGAAAAGATTATACCAAAATGGTATTAGTACAAAAGACGCTTGCTGTTTGTGTTAGTGAAGGACCACATGGCTTTGACTGGTTGGTTTCATTTGATTTTTGGTTTTCATTTTTAATATAATTATTGTTATTGTTATAATTATGGATTGTAATTGTTATTACAGTTATTTTTTGTAAATTAAAACAAGTGTTTTGCAATCAGTATTATACATTTTTATATTATTAAAGAGACACACCATGCACAAAAAAGATGAACAAACATTTTCATATTTTTATTGAAACAGTGAAAAGAAAAATGCATCTGACCTGACATCTATGTGAATTGAGTGTCAGTATTAAAGCATGGGTTCTCTTGCTCTTCAGTGATTCGATGTCTTTTTAACAAAAAAGATTTTGCATATGTTCTCATCCAGAAATATCTCAGTCATTTCTCAGTAAAAAAAAAAAAAAAAAGTCTCAATAAAAGGGTTTAATTTACTTGCTTGGAGTTCTACGTTTTTGGCTTATGCTTATTCTCCGATGTTGATGCTCTTAAAATGAGAAAGGTATTAAATGTTCTAGTAGATTTTATAAACCGTCCATCTTCTAAATAATACGCAACTTCATATTGGACTAGAAAACAAATATCCATTTGGCATCATTGCCAGATATATTGTCAAAGGCTGAAACTACAATTGCAGTATAAAACCAATCCCTACAGCCTTTTTTTCAGTGCACTTTGTAGGACCATAATTACAGAAAGTAGTTCATCATCTACCTTGTACAAAAAGGACCATCACAGGATCAACACTGACCTAATATTATTTTGGTGATGGATAAGTCACAGCATAGCAGTTACACAGAAATGGAAGTGGGCAGTGCGTTGTTGTATGATTTTTATCTGGCACAATTCTTTTACGACATTTAAAAGAGAAATTTACCATCACCTAGCAACCTCTTTTATGTATTTGAGAATTACACTCACTGGCCACTTTAATAGGAATATCTATACACTGCTCATCCAATCAGCCAATGCATAAACTCATGTAGATACACGTCAAGAGCTTCAGTTAATGTTCACATCAAACATCAGAATCAGGGGGAAATGTGACTTTCAGTGACTTTAACCATGACATGGTTGTTGGTGCCAGATGAGCTGGTTTGAGTATTTCGTAAACTGCTGATCTCCTGGGATTTTCATGCACAAGAGTCTCTAGAGTTTCCACAAAATGGTAAGAAAAACAAACATCCAGTAAGCAACTGTTCTGCTACTGGAAATCCCTTGTTGATGAGAGAGGTCAGAGAGGAAGGCTGTGATAACTCAAATAATGACTTTTTACAACCATGGTGAGCAGAAAAGCATCTCAGAACACACAACACAGTTGAACCTTGAGGCAGATGAACTAAAACAGGAGAAGACCACATCAGCTTCTACTTATGTCAGTCAGATATAGGAATCTGAGGCCACGGTGGGCACAGGCTCTCCAAAACTGGACAGCTGAAGACTGGAAGAAGTCCAGGCGAACAACACGTCATACATTGGATTCATTTATAGTTAGATTTAATGTCCATGAAACAAGTTAGTCCTGTTTATAAACAAGTATGCATTAAATAGCACTTTATTTTATTTTATGTAAGCATCCACCATACAAGTAGTTACTATGGCATATGTGAACGTGTATTAATATAAACCTGTGATTTGCCTTGCAGCCAGACTATCGTCTGAGCTGCTGTTATAGGAAATTAATCAACAGCTTGTGACCAATCAGAATCCAGAATTCAACAACATCACGTCATGGCTGTTTTGGCTAGATAGGAATGAAAACTGAGCTCGGTTAACATTATCTCCTTTTGGATCATTTACATATGCTTCTTTATCTCCTGAGAAAAATCTCATGTTGAACATATAATTTGACCTTTTATCTTCCCATGAACAGAGACACATTAAATTATATACTGCATTATGGTGCTTATGTGAGCCATTAATGGCCAGAAAGGTGCTGAAGATCAGCCAATCACAAGTGCGGGAGGCGGAGCGAATTCTGTTGCTTTGAGAGGTGACGTATACTTCCTGGCGCATGCGCAGTCGGGTGGCGAGAAGATGGTGATCATCAAGGAGTAGTGAGTTAAAGTGTTACAGTTCTAACTAGTTGCCCTTGTTTTGGGCGTGTACGTGCTGCCTTTCATTTCATTTGGTGTACATGAGGTGTAATGTGTGCTTATCATTTTCATATATATATATATATATATATTTGCTCTTGTTTGTGTCGCTTGTGAAGGTGGATACCGGCTTGTTTAAGGCCCAGCTTAGCCGCATTAGCATCCCTTTGCTAACATGCTAATTCTGTCAGTTAGTCAGGAAGCCGGAGAGAGCTCATTTTAGGCGAGCTGGCTAGCTTGGAGTCGTGGAGGTGTAAGCTGTGAGAGAAAGATTAACTAGGTTGCGCCTCCGGGTGTGAGTTTAGAAAACATAGAAATGGACATAGAAAGCGGCGACAGACATTGAGTTTGACAGGAAACGTGACTAAAACTTTTTCAGTCGGAAAGTAAAGCCGCGAAAACGAAACTAGCGGTTTAACTTCTTCTCAGCAGGTTAAGTACCATGAGGGGAAAAATACCTCTCGTGAGTTATTGTTGTTTTTATGTTTTAGCTAGTTTTTTGTTTTTTTTTTACTGGCAGCTTGTTCGGTCTACTAAGAAAATGTAACCCAGCTGTCGCCTCCTCCAGTATTTCCCTCAAGATTTACATGTTGTGAGCTTTTAAGGTAATTATATTCACATCAGTCTCTCGGGTAGAGCTCGCCATGCCACCTCCCAAGCCACCAAACTGCACCTTGAACTCAACTTGTTGAGAATTTTATTTGTAGAACCCTTTTAACACACTGCAGCTTCACAGAAATCCAGATGTTAATTGAGCAGGCCAGTGGTGACAGTGAAAGAAAAAAAAAAACCTCCCTGGGACGACATGAGGAAACTGTAAGAGGAATCAAACTCAAAAAGGGAACACATCCTCTTCTGAGTGACACCGGATAGTGAGATTGTAAATCATTCCACTTTTTTTTTTTTTTTTCCAACTGTATGCTATAATATAAAATCATACAGTACTACGTGTGTGTTGGATGTTCAGTATTATGAGCTGCTTTCACTGATTTGGTTATAAATATCAGTGTATAGAGGGTGTGTCCTTGATCAGCTCATATCCTGGTTGCAGAAAGTTTGTTTGCATGTGGCATAAAAACATAATGAATCCAGCTCAGCTCTAGTTGTGATCTGACTCATTTGAAAGATCGTGTTTCAGTCTACGTTATTTTTTATTTAATTTTTTTTTTCAAAGCTTTACTCCTACACCTCTTTGTGTTGGATCAGCGTCTCACTCTGAAGTTTCCTGGAACGTTGCAGTTTGCATGCTGTGGTTTTGAGCTTGTAAAGCGTTGACGTGGCCTGTGGTCTGGATTTTGATTATTCATAAAATAAATAATCAGCTTCAAGCTTTGTGATCAGAAAGCCACGCATTTGCACGGGCTCAGGGTTCTGTGCATGTGTGAGATTGAGAGACTCTTTCTTCACCGGCGTTGCACAGGATAGATTTAGGATGAATGAAGCAGCTCATTTATGTCCTAGTTTCTTCGAATTAATGTCAAGTGGTGAAGTTTGAAAGTCCAAGTTTTTTTTTTTAAGCCCAGAATTATACCACAGGTTCCAAAATCCTGCCCTGTAGTGCCGTCTTTCCTAACTGCAAATTTAAGTGTTTTCCCTGTTCTAACACACCCCCTAGAACTCATGAAGATCTTTGATAATCTTTGATGATTGACAGTTTTTTGACCCTCCTCCCTGACGAGTTGTTTGGGATCTGTCTTGTAGTGTTACCACTCTCCAGACTGAGACATGGCAAGAATTTATGGCACATGGTGACCATTGTGAAAGACAAAAATATCACATAGTCTGATCCTGGCATTCGGGAAGAAAAAACGCTAACGTGTGCATGACATGGGGTTTTTCAAAACCAGGTTTGGGAACCCGTGTTCCCTTTTCTCATGTTTAATGTGATCTTTCCATGCAAAGTTACCTGAATCTTATCATTTGGACTGATGCTGTAACTGTGTCTGTATTTCTCATTCCGTTCTCTGTCTCTTTCACACAGCCGTGTGGTGTTGCCATGCTCGGTAGAAGAGGTGAGTATTCCCCTTCTTATCTCTAATTTGACATTTTCTTATCCACAGTAATGTCAAAAGGGATTGATAATGATGTACCAGTTTAAACCAACAAAAGTTTCAGAATACATTTCCTGTCCTTTTTTTGCACTATTTAAGTGCATTTGAAGTGTAAAAAAATCCCATTTTTGTATACGACAATGTTCCTAACTGTAAATGTGCTGGAACTTGGAAACCTGATCTTCAGCAAAATGTGAAAGAATCACCAAAATACCGCTTCATCAAATCACTCAGTCCCAGTGTGAGTACCACAGGTTACATTTAACACAAGTTCAGTTGTGTGCGGTCGAGAGAAGCTTGTATTAGGCGCCCTGTGGCCACATGTCGGCCCTGCGCAGGATTTACATCTCCATGCTCGAAGTGGAATGCTTGAGGACTGAGCTTAATGGATTACAGATTTCACAGCATAAACATTCAGCTGAAGTTGTATTTCCCTACTGTTTACTGCTGTGCTAATTTGCTAACAGTTGCCATGACTGAAGTAGCACTTTGTACGAGTTTTTGTGTAAGTTGAGACTGGTTCAAAAGGGCCTGGTTTATAATGTAATCTGGTCAATATGCTTTGTACTGCATCTAAATGAATCGTTGTTTATCTCAGAGCAGCTGTCCATTTCTCTGACTTCACTAGATTTGGTATTGACAAGGGCACTATTGTATCTCTAAATCACAGAATGGAAGAAGCAGGCTTCCTGTACCATAGCCTGTGCGCTATCACGCTGTCAAACAATACAGAGACTCATACGAAAGTACAGCCCCCACCCCACCCCCTTTTTTAAATAAATTAGGTGCATTTAACCCACTAAATGCAGTGTTCATTTTTTTTCTCTTTTACATCCCAAAGCCTTTATCTTGGACCTTATATATGGATTTTATGTAAGAAGTACCAGTTACAATTACATGCTTAAGTCTGACTGATTTTTTTACTGGACTGAATGAAACAAGCAGATCGTGACATGCAGGTTTAATAGATCTATTTGAATTGCAGTGTGATTGTTGCACGTTCTTGTAGCCTCATCTTTATTTGAATGCCAGTCTGTTTGTTTATTTCTTTTGACCACAGATTTCCTTGATGGTTGAATGACTTGATGGCTGCAAATAATAGGAGAATTCCATGTTAATAGGCTTGTAATTGTGTTTTCTTTTTCTTTACCCAACCACACAGTACCAAGTGGGCCAGCTTTTCTCTGTGGCGGAGGCCAGCAAGAACGAGACCGGTGGCGGAGAGGGCATCGAAGTGCTGAAAAATGAACCGTACGAAAAAGATGGGGAAAAAGGACAATACACACACAAGATCTACCACTTAAAGAGGTCAGCCAATTGTTTTACAAATAACTGTCTCGGTAATATATCAGCTAAAACAGATTCAAGGTTAAATCTTTTTGTACCACAGCACTGTTGAATTCTTGAGTTAAACAGTAGTTCTGGATGCAAGTCAAATCCCAGGTTTATATTAATGCATTCATTCTAATATGTTGTATTTTCTGTAGTAACAGCTAATTCACAGGGGCTTGTATCATTTAAACACATAATATAAGCCTAAAAACAGATTCACAATCTGTAATTTTACAAAGAAAACATAATGTAGAAAGAGATTTGTTATTCTTTTAATAAACTTTAAAAAAAAATTGCAATTGGTGGTAAAATGGGGGGAAAAAAAACACCATCAGGACTCCTTGCCTCGTCGTTCTTTCTTTTTCCATCCATAACAGCACAGCACGTCTTTTGCAATACAGTTCTCTCTATCTTTAAAAGAGGAAGTCTTAGGAAGTCTTGTACTGATGGTGTGAAAGCTGTTTTAATCTCTTTCTCTTTTTTTTGCACAGTAAAGTGCCTGGTTTTGTGAAGATGATTGCACCAGAGGGGGCTCTAGTATTCCATGAAAAAGCCTGGAACGCCTACCCATACTGCCGTACTAGTACGTTTTACTTCCAACCCAATCACACACTCATCAACCACTTGCTCTCAAACTCGTGTAAAATTTTATCACTTAGCACTAAAACTACTATTTTTCTGAGATTTTGACATGTGCCAGTGAAATCAAATACATTGTGTTGAACTGAGTTTCTGTGGGTCTGAATAACAGTAGAGTCGATTGCAGTGAGTGGTTTTGAATTGTGAAATGCTGTCCAGCTAATGGCTGATTTTTTATTTTTATTTCTTTTCTCAACATTTCCTGCTTGCTGCGTCATGTACTTCAGTTGTGACGGTGAGTAGTGTTCAATTTTACAGTCTGGCCTAACGTACTTCTTTTAGAGTAACAGTGGTTGCATTGAGTCACTTACGGTTTGTATTCGGTTTCATAAGTCGACAGCTCTGAGTCTCAGAGCTAGGATCTACATTTTCTGTACAGCTCTTGTGTATCTTACTGTATAGTACATCTTGCTGCTTTATTCTGAAATGAGCTGTACATCTCAGGATCTAACATAACCCTTGCTTTTGCAGAATGAATACATGAAAGATGACTTTATGATCAAAATTGAGACTTGGCACAAACCAGATATGGGCTTCACAGAAAATGTAAGTGATGACAGACCCTTTTTAAAAAAAAAAAAAAAAAAAAAAGCAAAAAAACCCCTGAACCGATAAGATAATTATCATTACCTGACTGTGTCCATGTTCTCCGATTTATAACTAGGTACACGCATTAGACCCAGAGACGTGGAAGACAGTTGAGGTGGTGCACATCGACATAGCAGATAAATCCCAAGTGGAGCCTGGAGTGAGTCCACAAATATTCAATATTGATCACTTATTGTTGGTCGAATTGTTAACTGTATATTAGTTTGAGAGGAGTTCTGCAGAAAATAACTAGTTCAGGATCTAAAGGGTTTACACAATAGTTGCTGTGATTATTTCTGAATTCTGGCATAAGCCAATACAATACATCCCAACAGGAGTAATTGTATAGCAGGCATAAACAAACCCAGATGCTTTTTATCCATTTCTGTAAGGTTAACCTAAAACCAGTAGCAGGGATCTGACTGTCACTGGGAATTTGAGCTTGTTCCAAAGAAAGTCTAGAGGCTAAAGAAATATTTTGGCAAAAATTCAAGCTTGGTTTTCTCTTTGCCCCAAATGTTGTCATTCTGCCAAAACACGTGTGTTTAATGGTTGCTTCTTTAGTTTTGCACTGAAGCTGTGGAGCTGATTCAGCTAGCAGGTAAAGGAAGTATGCACATTATGCACAAAATCCTGTAAATATATGCCTATAAACTTTAAATATCTGTCTCAGAACTCTCTAATCTACTTTAAGTAATGCCACACAGACATGCTGGTGAGTTTTGGGTGATTTTTAAATACCTTGTAGCCTTGTAGCATCGGTGAAAACCGAGGACACAAAACGTACATTGGCTGCTTGGCTACATTTGGGCTAAATGGAAAATTGGTGCTATATAAAGGGGAGACTAGAGCTCGGAGGGTTGCAGGATCTTCTTGCTTTGTATCTTTAATGATTTAAGTGGATCAGTTTTGGGGCAGGGTTAATCCTAGTTGCCACCTGTGCAAGGTATTTGGTGTTCAGGTCTTGGAGATTAAAAGGTTGTGTCTGTGTGTATGCGTCTGACAGTGTCTTTAAGAGCACATGAAAATGTGAATGTTTTCCAGTATTGAGCAGAAACACTACAGAGTGGAGCGAACCCTAACCCTCCAGCTGCAGCATATGTTCTGTGAAGAATCTGCTTTATCTGTATCTTTACTTTACTGCTCATTATTACATCATAAAAAGAAATGTTACCATGTTTAGATCTCGAATCTAAGTTTGATCAATGAGAAAATGATGTGGTGGTGTGTCCTGCAGGACTATAAACCAGACGAAGACCCTGCACTCTTTCACTCGGAGAAGACAGGCCGAGGTCCACTAGGCCCAAACTGGAAGGTGCGAAAACTGTTATGTTTTTCAGTCACTTTCAGTGTTTATATCAAAGAAGATGCACAGAAACTGGCCACTTTAATAGAAACCCCTGTAAACCTGCTCATTCATGAAATTATTCAGTCCGAGTCCAGCAGCGCTATGTGTAAAATCATGCAAATACACATCAAGAGCTTCATCAGAATGGGGGCGGAAATGTGATCTCAGTGATGCTGACTGGGATTTGGGTGTTGGTGCCAGATGGACTGGCTTGAGTTATTACAGAAACTGCTGATCTCCTGGAATTTTTACAACAGTCTTTAGACTTGATGCAGAATTGTGTGAAAAACAAAAATTGAGCAGCAGTTCTACAGGCGGAAACGGCTTGTTGATGAGAGAGTTCAGAGGACAATGGCCAGACTGGTGCGAGCTGACAGGAAGACTATTGTAACTCAAATAAAACGGGAGATCCCAAGAGATCAGCAGTTTCAGAAATATTCAAACTAGCCTGTCTGGTACCAACAGCCCTGCCAGGGTCAAAGTTACTGAGATCACATTTTTCCCCCCATTCTGATGTTTGATGTGAACAAAAACTAAATCCCTTCACCTGTATCTGCATGATTTTATACATTGCGCTGCTGTATTTGTCCCTTGAGAGGGGGTGGTGATACAATACCATGGTACCTTAAATGTATTAGTTTTTTGAGGGAAACCAACAAGTTGTGAAGGAGACACTTGTTTTATTGGGTGGGTGGGTGGCAGTGCCACTCAAAACTCTGTACACATCAACAGGGCACAACTTTCTTGGGCCTAAATTAGTTCTCTATGAAACAAGTTGCTTTCTGTAATATCATTCACCGTCCAGTTTAGGTCTGACTCTTTCCTTTTGCTGTTTAGTTTGCAGGATTTCTGAACTTCTTTATGTGCTGGATAAAAATCCATTTACTTTTAACAGGCAGAGCTCAGTGCAAAAACAGACACTCCACGAATGTGTGCGTACAAACTCGTCACCGTGAAGTTCAAGTGGTGGGGCCTTCAAAGCAAAATAGAGCAATTCATCCACAAAGTAAATATGAACATTCACTCATTGTTCTTGAAACTTAGTCTACCTCAAAAGCAGTGTTATATGAGTTCTATATGTGCACTTCAGTAAAGGTACTCTGAGGTGCCTGTGTCTTTTAAGCTATAGCTTGTTTAACATTGTCTACGACTGTAATGATACACGCTCTAGCTATGTCTTGTTGATTTTGAATGAATAGCCTTTGCTTTTCCTGCTTCTCTCTGCAGCAAGAGAAAAGGATCTTCACCAACTTCCACCGGCAGCTCTTCTGCTGGATCGACAGGTGGGCGGAGCTCACCATGGAGGACATCCGACAGATGGAGGCTGAGACACAGAAGGAGCTAGAGGAGGTCAGGCCTGTGTGCAGAACAGTATTATCACGTTTAAAAGTACTGAACCTGGTTTAATGATTTTATTATTTGGTATCTTAATAGTGCACCATTACATTACGTGAGTGCGGGCGCTTATGTGGGTTACTTCCATATAGTTGCTCCTGGTGCAGAACACTGACTCCAGCTGGTTTCTACATCAACAAAACTGTCAACTGCAACCACGGCTAATAAATTCAAGAAGCAGTCCTAGGGTGGCCTGACTCAGCTGCTGATTGGGGCCTGATGGTATATGTAGTCTGTGGTTAAGGTGGCCAGTTCAGTCTTTTGTTGTTGTAAATGTAAAACGTATTGCTGTCCAGGAGCAGCATAAATCCCATGCAGTTTGTGCTTTTGTGTAGTATCAAACTCTGTGCTTACTGATCTTATTTCATGTTCAAAACGCAAACTTTGTAGAATATTAGGATTTTTAATCAAATTTGTGAGATTTGTTATTAGTCTGTCCAGTTGTTATTCAACCCTAGTTATGAATTCTGCAAAATTACAAATCAGGTATATGATACTGTGTTTAATCATTAACACCTCCATTTTTTTTTTACATCAGGTCTTAACATAATGAGAAAAGCACACTTGCATGCTTTAAAGGACTTGCAGATCTGCTCAGTATTGTTTTCTTCTTCTGGTTGCCACTGGCCACTCTATAATATGCTCTTTTTTCAGTGTATGTTTTTGTTGAATGTAACCCAGCACAAAGAAGGCTGGTAATTGGCCCGGCTTCTTCCTGTCAGCCTGTTAGAAATGTGATCCAGCCGTGCGGCCCCTCCAAAGCCTGACGCACTCTGTGATCATTTTCAGCACACAGCCAAGGAAAACCACAGACTTTCCACTCCTTGGGAAATATTGATCAATACTCTCTCTTCCAAGGGCCCAAGGCGTAGTCTGGTATTACTTGAACTCGTAGCAGTAGTTTGCCAAAATTAATAGGTAATATTGATTCTCAAATGGTCAACTTTCAGTCTCATTAGTCCCATTCTGTTATTAAGTTTTAAAAAATGGACGTTTTTTTTCCTCCTGTGAACGTGGCAAATATGATGGAGTTGGAGCCGAGGTACTAAGCCCCAACACCGAACAATTTGTTTCTCTGCTTCTATACCTCTGCCAAGTTTCAGCTGTGCTGATTTTGCCTAATATTTAATCTGATAGTTTAGCTTGGCTTTGTCTCCCAGACCCAAGACCTTCCAAGTGCTGCTTTTCCAAAGCTTATTTGAGGATTTGATGTTAATTATGATGCTGATGATGTACTCGGTTTTCTGTAACCCTTTCCTCTTTACCCCACCAGGAGTATTAAAGCAACGTGACTATATTGTGTGTGCTAATGAGATCCTATTTTGGATGTAGATGCGTCATAAAGGCAAAGTAAGAGGCACCACAGCGGCTGAAGATTAGGGGTTGGCCATCTGATAGGCATGCAGGTGGAATGAGATCCGTAAGTTGTCCAGGACTCGTGGTGTCGGTGTTTTTGTTCTCATCGCTTGCATTCACTCATTTTATTTCCAAGCACTGTGTCCATTCAGGTTCACCACCAGCAGGAATTAGGAATACATCAAGACACCCACTTACAAGAAGGGTGTCATAAAAAGCCTCTGTCATGTTTTAAGATTAGTCAAAGCAATGGTTATTCCCTAGACAATGCTTAAGGCAGCCAGCCGTGTTGGAGTGTTTGCCAAGGTCAAGAGAACCTGCACCACCCAACATGACAAATCAGAAACAGAGGTCTGAGCTCATCTGCTGATCATAGCTTCAGAAAGAAGCACAGAAAAACCTGGATAAGGGATCCTTATGAAAGAACATAAGTTTGTAGTGCTGCGGATCACAGTTTAAGGTTTTCAATAGCATAACACAACTGATCCAGCTCCTCAAGACCTCAGGAGCTGGGAGAAGCTTTATTGGAGCAGGGAAAAATAATACTGAAATTGACAATTGTTGAGTTACAAGTTTGCATACATACTTTGGGCTTGTGAGCCAGAATGGAGGCAGTCAGTCCTGTACCATCCTCAGGCTGCTTGTACATGTTGCCAAGCATGTAAACTAACAATCATTGCGTCTTTTTACCTCTCATAGTCTTGTTCCATTTGGGATTTTGTCTCAACCTTATTCCTCAACCATATTTTGTCTTTTTTTCATCTTGTATTCAGTATGGAGAGATGATGCTCAGCTCTGGCAGTGCCATCATTTTCTGTCTGCAGGCTCAGTATATTAACTGGAACTCTCTCTTTCTTAGAAAGGAGATGAAATCTTGGGTACATTACATTGGCTTCGTATTTGATCTGTTGTTCCTCCTCCCTTTGTTCAGCTCTTCACTACATCCTTTTCAGCTTTCTCTGATCCAGTGCTTATGAAGTTTGTCTTGTCTGTTACTAACAATTCATTGCTAAATATTTTTTTTCCTTTTTTAATTCAAAGGAACTTTGTTTCCTGTGTGAAATCTGAAATGTTTATCTTCAGTGGTCTGTGTGAATGTACTGTGTATATTTATTGCTCTTTGACCTGAGCTTGTGGTAAGAGGCATAGTGTTGAAACCACTTCTGGTCTTACAAATGCAATGTTGAGGTATGTGTGAGATAAGATCAGGTGCTTGCATGGCAAATGATGGAATGCATGGGGTGTGTCCAATAGTGTACAACAGCGCCAAATGTTGGTGATGCTCAAAATAGGCTTGCTCTTTGCCCTTCACTTTCAGTCATTCTGCCCTTCACATTTTCTCCTTTTCCCCTCCCTCGTCTCTTTCAGCTTCGTAAAACCGGTCAGGTACGAGGCACCAGTGCTGCTCATGAACAATGAGGCAAAACCTAAAGAATCCTACTGCAATTTGCCGACGAAGGAATGACGACGCGACACACAAGCAGAGAATGCCTGTGGCGGGTTCGAGTCCTCCACCAGAACGATGGGAACATCTTAAATGATCAGTAGTACTGTAGCCACCTCAACATCTTACTCAGCACACCAAACAGCCTCACACTGACAGAGAGACTCTCACACCTGTATCTAATTGCCTATAATGACTTCCTTGGAGAACGGTAGACCATGTGCTTTAGAATCGGAAATTAATTGAATTATTTTAGAAATAAGGTTTAGTGCTATTCCTTTAAACTCAGTGGCAAGCATTGGACCAATTTTAACTGTCTGATATGACAATATCCCAATGTTAACTGTAGATCTTGAGGGGCCGTGTTGTCTCGCCATTTCAGCGGTTTTCTTTTGTGTGTTTGTTTTTTTTGTTTTGTTTTTTCCTCCTCTTTCCCTTAGATTAAGCACATGTCAGTGGAACTGAGGTTTTTATTTTTTAATTATGAGTAATAATCATGCTTATATTTTTGCCTGGTATTCAGTGATTTTATAGTAGTTTTGTCTTGTTTTGTTTGTTCTAGAAAATATTATGCTGTTGCATGAAGGGAGAAATCTGCAGCTAGAAAAGCAAGCACACGCGTGCACAGTTTGCCATCAATCATTCTGTCACATTGGGTGAAGCACACACACCACAGAACCTCTTTGGTTAGTGGCTTTGCATGAGCTTAGCTATGCCATGACGGAGCAGGTGTTTTTTGTTTTGTTTCGTGCTTCTCTTTTTTTTTTTTTTTTTTTTTTCCTTTCTCCCCCCCCCCTCCACCCCAACTGGAGGTCTTCCTGTCCTCAGAGGGGCCTCCATCCTCGGCACTGAGTGGAGTGTTGATTCCTTCCACGATTCAGACTAACTACCAGTGCAATTACTGCTGCTTTTTTGGAGCTAGTAATTTGCTGCTAGATCTCAAATGTCCGTGTATTTCTTGGTGCTGGCTGAAATGCTAATCCTCCAAGCGTCAAGATTTTTTTTTTTTTTTTTTAGCGGACCTAAAAAATAAAGAAAAATTACTTCTAAGCTTCATGCATGTGTGTTGATGCTTCAAATTCAGAGATATGTATGAGATGCTACCTGAAACAGGCCTTTTGTGCAAACCTTCTCATGTCCACCTAGTTTTCAGTCTGGTGTCCTAAATAGCATTAGCCAGCGTAGCAAAAAACCAAAACAGACACACAAAAAACATGGTTAGCTTTCTTGCACTGGTCACGTAAGAGACTGAACCTGCTATACAGGGCTTTTTTATTTTTATTTTTTAAACTTTTCTCTACAATGTGCTTTAAGTAGTATGTGTACAGTTTTATATCATAGCGACTTTAAGAGATTCCTGATATATTATTTCATTATGTTCACAGAGAGGTGAGAGTGAGACATCTGTACAAGATTTTTAACTATAGATATCCACTTTTATATTTTGTAGTCTGTATGATAGACTGCAGGGTTTCCTGAACAGCTGAAGGTTGGAGTTTGGAAGTAAAGTTGTACCTGATGCTCTGTAACCCTCCCAACCTTCTCACTTCTCCTCCCTATTGGTATATAACAAGACATATTGATGGATGTGGTGAATTTGAAGTGAATCTTTTTGACACAATCAGTGGATCTGTGCATTTTTTTGGGGGGGAATAACCTGACATCCTTACACTTATCACTGTTGTGAATGTTGAATGAATTGCTGGAGTTGGCAGCATCTTTTTCAGGTTCAGTCAGTAGGTGAATGCCAGCCTCAGTGCCAGTAACGGTTTTGTCTGAATGCCTGAACTTCTCTCATCAGGTTTTGTTTACCTGTTTTCTTGAGCAGCACAGTGGAAATTCTTCTAAATCAAGATTGATTGATGGGTGCACTGTATGTGTGTTTAGTAAAGATTTACATGAGACTTGACTGTGGAGGCGTACTATCATGCCATCACAGTTTCTCATCAATTCTTTTGTTCACTTTTTATACACAAACACTCCCTGAATATCGGGAGGGAGGGAACATGAGGGTCTCGGACATCATCATGTCTGTTTTATTTGAGGAAGTTCTGTAACTGTAATTGTTTTGTTTTTTTTGATCAGTTGAATTTCAGGGGAAATATCAGTGAATGTAAAATTTATTTTTTTCTTTTTAAATTTGATGATATCCAGTATATCCATATTCAATTGAATATGTAATAAATTTCTCAAGTCTCTTCGGTCTTTTTTTTTTTTTTAATTAATGGTTTTATTTAAATCTTTGCATGGGCCCTGCTACACCAGGGCCCAGGTGGAGGTCTGTCTGTTTCTGTCTGTCTCTCTCGCGCGCCACTAGATGGCGCTGTGTGGCTTTGGCAGTTTTAAAAATGAACTTTTAAGAAATATAGTGCAAGAAAAGAGGCAGTCTAAATCATTTACAAACGTGATTTGTATAATTTTCTACACTGCCATCACAGTAGATTTTATTATTTAGGGGGAATTGTATATTATACCCTTAAACTACGAACAGTCTCCCATTTATTTCTTCATTCATACATTTCACTGATTTGCATAAAGCTTGACAAAACCATAACGAGCCGTATTGTGTATAATGTTTATTAATGTGTACTACAGTAGACCGAGTAGCCTGTATAATCTCACCAATTCATTTACTTCGCCTCTAATTCTGGTTATACACTGGCTTTTCTTTGCATCCGTGTGGGCGGGGTTAATGGCAAGCCCCGCCCCATGCGCACGGACGCCGCGTCCGTATTGGTGATCCCGCAGCCCTGGGATAGATGAGGGAATGTCAAACTTGTTGCCGACTGTAGAGGTAAACACATAAAGAAAATCGGGACAACATAAAGATGAACGGTAAGGGCTTAAGGAGCTTCGCGGCTTTTAAACACGGCGAGCCGCCGCTCTAACAGGCGAGTAACAAACGGGAGTTGAGTTGCGCTGCGCGTGCGTTCACCTCTCCGCCGCTCCGTTGCATTTCATACAGCGACGAACCGCCGTGTTCCGGACCTTCAGCCTGCAGGCGAGAGGCGCGCGCGCACACGGACTGTTCCTCGACTCCACAATGAGACAAGTTTATCTTCGTGCACACGTAAAAATGACAAAGATGGCGGAGTAAACAAGATCTTCCACATTTCGCCACATATCTGCGTGGATTGGGCGCGTGAGGATGGGTCGCGTGCTGCTGTGCTCTGCTCTGCTCTGCGCCGCGCCGGTTTCACTGCCGCCGCCTGCAGCCTCATTCACGGCCAAGTCTGTGTTAGTGAAGCTTCTTTAACATGTGCGTTTTCCTCGCTTTTATCTTGAAGCCTGTGTGTGTGTGTGTGTGTGTGTCCTCCTCGTCAACAAAAGGACCAAAGTTTTTCTCGCTGCGTCGATTTTCCAGCGGCTGCCCTCTGTTTGGGGCTCCGGAGGTACTTACAACTAATTTCACGTCTCCTCCTTTTACACCATCTCATAAATAAAAATATAGAATTACTGTAAATATATATACTGTATGTTCAAACAACCTTTTGACATTAATATTTTTAAACTATTTTATACCCCGGTCATTGCTTGACAGATTATTTGACTAGTGACTTTTTTTTTTTTCTTTTTACCTGTTAACAGCATGGACCTGGTTGGAAAAGAAGAAATTAATTAAAAACTGAACATTTTGGAATACAGAAAATGGGATTAGTTATCATTTTGGATTATTTCCGTTGATATCTTTTTAATTATCTGTGTGGTGATTGTGGGCTTTATGAACAGTAATTGCACAAGCCTTGTGCACAGTAACAATGAACACTAACTATAACAGTTCTGGATTTGACATGAAAGCACCGTCAGTAGGTGTAGAGCCAGTATTGGGCCCTTTGAACGAACCCCCCATGCAGGGTCTCGGCTTCACGTCGGGTAGAGAGCAGTATGGATTCCAGCCTCACAGCCATGGAGATATGCTCAATATCGGACTACAGCAGCAGCAGCAGCAGCTCCATATGCCGCTGCCTTTCAACAACCAACAGCTTAATCCTGACCAGCCTTCACACCCCTACCAGGATGGGGTCACCTCCTGCCTGCATGGGGACAGACACATTGGCTTCAGTGGCAGCAACACAGGCCACCAACACATGTTTGAGACGGAATTCAATCATTTCACAGAAGCTCAGACGCGAGAATGCCTCTCTCAGCAGCAGCGGCTAGCCAGCATGCCTGATTATCAGCTCCACAGCCATCCTAATGGTAATCACGCCGTTCCAGCCCCATGTTTGCCTCTAGACCAGTCGCCCAATCGGGCCGCGTCCTTCCATGGTCTCCCTTCCTCCTCTCCCGAAAGCAACAGACTGGAGCACTACAGACTTTTCCCACAGGGAAGGGTAGGGGCGTCTCAATACTGTTACCCATGCGATCCTATCTCTGGACATTTCGATATGGCTGGATTTTCTACCCCTGACACAACTGAACCCAAACTGTCCTATTGTGAAGCAGGGAACCAGATGGTTGGAGGTAATTTCTCCACCTTCAATCAAAGCGGCTCACGAGCTCCTATGATTGGCGGTTCTAAAGTCGATCAGCAACTACCTCAGCAAAACACTTATTCAGAGAGGTTTGGGAACAGGGGGAAATTGGAACCAGGGGTCACTCCTAGACATCACCTCGTGGCCCAACAGAGAGCAGGACCCATGGCTAGGCAGAACCCTGGCTCCCCTGTCCTTCCCCGGTTGTACCACACGCCGGAGTTTGTTCCAAATAGTCCGGACATACAAAACAATAATGTAGTGCTCCATGGTCAGCATGGCCAGCTAGATCATCACATACACAGATTAAATAACCACAACATGCATCCGTTTGGGGAGCCCATGTTTAATCCCCAGTTTGGACCTCAACCACCTCATCAACAGCATCTCAATTCTTTCCCCTATTTAAATATGGCCAAGAGGCCACGGTTTGATGCCCCAAATGGCTCTGCTGGGGAGAGCTGTCGCCCCCTGAGAAGTGGCTTACATAATCGCCCAGGCCTTGAGAACCACCTCTCCCCCTCTGCCTTCCCTGCTCCCATGGGGGAATTCACAACTCACGTGACGGATGGTTTTCAATCAGGCCCCCCACCGCTGAGCTGTGGCTCACATCAACAGCAGCCACTGGCTCGCCAGCAAAACGCAGCCATGATGATCAAACAAATGGCATCTAGAAACCAGCAGCAGAGAATGAGGCAAACAGACCTGCAGCCTATAAGTCAGCATGGGGATGTTACACAGAATGGCATGGTCCACAGAGGACCCATTGGTGGCATGTCTCATTTAAATTTTGACAAGAAACATAATTTTCATGGAAACTTTGATACTCAGAACCACCACCTACCTCACGAAAACTCCTGGTTTCCTGACCCACATCAGCAATGTAGGGAAACTAACATTCATGGAATGGAGCAGTCACAAAATGGACATGATATGTTTAGATCAGGGGTCACAACTGTAGAGATGCAGTCTTTAAATTCACCAGGGCCACAAAATCAGTTTGAAAATAGCATGAACAATCCTTTGCAGGTACAGACATCTGATGATGGAACAATGCAGCCAAACACACCCATGAACAGGAGACAGGGTGAATTTGGAGGAGCCGCTATAAGACGTCAGCACAGTTTCCCTCCTGGGGGCCCAAATCAACAGGGAACCCCTCAAAGCAATCCTCCCGGTTTCAACTCCTCACCAGGGACCTATCCCTCCCATCCTGAGTACATCTCCAGCCAGCACCTGTCAGTCAATAAGCTTGGGGCCCTCTCTTTGGGGAATTTAAACAAAGCAAGTACAAAAGACAGTGTGTTTGGCCAAAGCTGTCTGGCAGCTCTCTCCACTGCCTGCCAGAATATGATTGCCAGTCTGGGGGCCCCAAACCTCAATGTGACTTTTAATAAGAAGAGCCAAAACGAGGCCAAACGCAAACCAGGTCAGGTGGAGAAGGACATAAATAGCAGTGGCGGTGTTGGGGCTTGTGGCCCAGGAGCAGAGTATTTCCAGAGCAGTGCTTCTCAGAATAGTCAGACGCCTTGCTCTGGGAATAACAACAATGCAGCAGCGGGTCAGAGTGCTCTGGGCCAGATGGCGAAAAGGGAAGCTGCCACCCTCTCCCCAGACAACACTGTGGATTCTGGGAATGAAGGCAAAGGAGCAATAGGCAACGGCCGTGGGAGAGGGAAGAGAAGAAGGGACAGCGGGCATATAAGTCCAGGAAATTTCTCTCCATCATGCAGTAGTAACCCTGTGGTTAGTCCAGGCCAGCAGGCATCTTCTTTGGGCATGGGTGCTGAAGGCCGAGGCAGGACACCTGAAAGCGTCCTTGTCTCCCCTTCATTCGGAAAACCTGACCTTACAACCTCAGTGGATAGTGGAATTCAAAGCATGGGCAAATCTGATGGCGTTTCACCGTGTATGGATTATCTAGACGATGCTAGCCCTAACTACGGCAATGAGGATGTTAGGACCAACAGAACCAGCATGAAGTGCAGTTCGGACAATCGGAGTGGCTATCCTGACACGCCTTGCATGGAACAGGTGAGGACGCCACTGGACAGTTCGGCCCAGGACGAGGTGCATCCTCTAGAGATTCTTCAGGCTCAAATCCAGCTGCAGAGACAGCAGTTTAGCATCTCGGAGGACCAGCCGCTTGCAGGAAAGACTGGCAAAAAGCCAGACTGCCAGTCTGGACTTAACGGAGACTGTGCCATGGCAAGCTGCAGCCCAGAGCCTGGCAAGGGCACTGTGAATACCATTGACCTTGACTCTCTCATGACAGAGCAACGTGCCACCTGGTATGGCCCTAGCAACAAGGCTCTGATAGAGGACTCTAGGAATGGCAAGTGCATGGGATTCTGGGACAGAGCAAGAGGCCAGAGTGACAACAAAGAAGGTAAACACAATCGACTCACAGTGAGGGCATGATGAATTGGTGGTTTTATGGACTGTTGAATTTACTGTGATGACTTAATGGCTGGATAATGAACAACTTTAGGTAGCTTAACCTCTAGGGGTTTACAGCTAATCTTTCTCAGAGAAATGGGCTTTAATTAGCACACTTTGCTACACTCTGTCTGGTGGTGACAGACACAGCATGTAAAGACGAAAATGTGGTCCATTTTTTTGCTGGAAGGCAGCAATATGTGGCCAATGTGCAATTTGTGGTGAAGAAAAGGTTCAGACCACATTTGAAATAAAATCCATGGTCATTAAAACATTACAGGCTATTTCCATGCTCATAAATTTTTTAAATGTATATAAATTATAATGCTTAGACACACACAAAACAACATTACAAATCAAAGTCAGTAATGTTTAAAAATGGCTCTGCAGTTACTCTGCATGTTCAGACAATACCACTGTGTTGTATTATTATTATTATTATTATTATTATTATTATTATTATTATTATTATTAT